>PVJN01060023.1:0-11694 GCA_004026805.1 Lasiurus borealis
ACTTGAGTATTATTTTCACCCTGGTGGATAGTTGTAAATCATTAACTTAGAGACAATCAGTAACAAGATAGCTTCATCCAACAGTTCATAAAAATACAAGAAGCAAAATACACACTAGCAATTCTAGTGCCTGAGGTTGTAGCTCCCCATGTCTGACGTCACCCTCTACTCCACCCCTGCCCCACTGCTCTGGTAAACAAAACTCTAGCATTGGAGCAGCCTCCCAGGTGCAGATATTCATGGGAGCTTGCTCAGTGCACAGTTAGTATGCCCCAGGAACCCCTGGCCAGCCAAGGGGTGATGGTGGCAGGCATCGCAGCAGTGACAGGCGGCCCAGCTTTGTTTTATTTATTTTTTTTATTTTTTATTTTTTTAATTAAATCTTTATTATTCAGATTATTACGTTTGTTTCTCTTTTTTCCCCTCCATAGCACCACTCCACCCAGCTCCCACCCCTCCCTCTGCCCTTACCTCCCTCCCATTAACCTCATCCATAGGTGTGTGATTTTTGTCCAGTCTCTCCCTGTACACCCTTCACCCCTTCCCCCCTAAGAATTAACAGTCCACTCCCTCTCTATGCTCCTGGTTCTACTATATTCACCAGTTTATTCGGTTGATCAAATTTTTAATTCACGTAATTTTTAGATTCACTTGTTGATAGATATGCATTTGTTCATAATTTTTTGGCTTTTACCTCTTTCTATGCATTTGTTCATAATTTTTTGGCTTTTACCTCTTTCTTCTTCCTCTTCTAAAAGAGTACCCTTCAGCATTTCATATAACACTGGTTTGGAGTTGATGAACTCCTTTAGTTTTTTCTTATCTGTGAATCTCTTTATCTGCCCTTCAATTCTGAATGTTAGCCTTGCTGGATAGATTATTCTTGGTTGTAGGTTCTTGCTATTCATCACGTTGAATATTTCTTGCCACTCCCGTCTGGCCTGCATGGTTTCTGTTGAGAAATTAGCTGACAGTCGTATGGGTGCTCCCTTGTAGGTTATAAACTGTTTTTCTCTTGCTGCTTTTAATATTCTCTCTTTGTCTTTTGCTCTTGGTATTTTAATTATGATGTGTCTGGGTGTGGTCCTCTTTGGATTCCTTTTATGTGGGGTTCTGTGTGCTTCCTGGACTTGTAAGTCCATTTCTTTTACCAGATGTGGGAAGTTTTCAGTCATTATTTCTTTAAATAGGCTTTCAGTATCTTGCTCTCTCTCTTCCTCTGACACCCCCACAATTCTGATGTTGGTACGCTTGAAGCTGTCCCAGTCTCCTTACATTATATTCATATTTTTGGATTCTTTTCTCTTCTTGCTTTTCCAGTTGAGTGTTTTCTGTTTCTTTATATTTCAAATTTTTTACTTGATTCTTGCCTTTCTCTAGTCTGCTGTTAGGACTCTATATTTTTTATTTCAGTCAGTGTCTCTAATTGGTCCTTTTTCATCTCCTCTTGGGACTTGCTAATTTTATGCATCATCTCTAGCATCTCTAGTTGGCTCTTTTGTATCTCTAGTAGGCTTTTTTGAATCTCCTGTTGGCTCTCGCTAAATTTATCCATCTTTTCTAGCATATTCTTGAAAAACATTATAAACATGGTTTTGAACTCTATATCCAGTCGTTTTTTTCCCTCCATTTCTTTTGTTTTTAATCCCTTCCCTTGTTTTGGCATTTTCACTTTGTCAGGGAAACTTTTTTATTTGCAAGACCACAGAAGCCTCTGTTGAGCTTGGGATGGGTGGAGTCTCAGGGCTTAAGGGACCACCTTGCCTTCCAGTCGGCCCCGCTCTCCACGGCCCCAGAGTCTCACGTGACTGGGTAATCGCTGGAGCGGTCCTTGTGCGCGTGCACCCGCTGTGCCTCTAGACCTCTGCCTTTCCAGCTCCCCTGCACCCCAGGACTACAGGAGTCTAGGTCTCGAAACAGGGGCCCAGTGAACTCAGAAGTGGCACAGTTGGGAGGGTGGGTCTCCCGCCCAGTCGCAAAAAGCCAGCAGCACAATCAGCAATCTGTCCTCTGTGCATCCTCGTGTGTGTATGTGTGTGTGTGTGTGTGTGTGCGCGCGCGCGCGCAGGACCGTGACAAGACCTCCTGTCTTTTGCGACTCCCCTAAATAAACGTGCACTTCTCCCTTTTCACAGTCCAAACTCCCCCCGTATGAGTTTCAGCTGGATCTAGGGTTTAGTGTAGTAGGATAAGGGATTCTGTGCTGTTGGGGGTCTCTGTTTCCCTCCCATCAGAGAAAGCCAGCCAGGTACTCGGGCACCCGCTCTCTCAGCACGTGCGTCTTCGTACCTCAGCTTTTTGCAGCTCCTCTGGGTCTCCGTGAGCCCCTCTCTTTGCTTCTAGTTGTAGAACTTCCACTCAGCCAGCTTTCCTGTGGTTCTGGATGATGTCCGTTCTGTCTTTTAGTTGTAGTTTTGAAATTGTTGTGCGAGGCAGCAGTGTAGGTGTTTACCTATGCCGCCATCTTGGCTGTCTCTCCCCAGCTTTGTTTTAAATAGATGAAAGAGGCAACCTACATAGTAACCCAAATGATCAGATCTCCCTTTTTCCTATCTTACCATAACAGGAGGGGAGGGGCGATGGGCATGGGGAAGGTGGAGGGCTGAGGATGAAGAGAATGAGGAAGGGGGCCAGTTGCATTCCACTTTCACAATGGAAAAGTTAAACCCACTAGCGCATCAAACCTCTCCAATCCACACCTGTCTCGCTCCCCCCATCTCTTCCCCTCCATACTTTCCTGGAAGTGCCAGTTCTGCACAAAAAAACTCTCCAGAGAAGGAGGGTGAGGAGAAAGCGGCAACAGAGCATGCAGGGCTTGCCCATTGTGTGCTGGCATTGAGGGGAAGGAAGGCCTATCCTTGCATGAATGTTTGTGCATCTGGCTTCTAGTCTGATAATATTAGTTAACTATATTTTATAATAACTTTTTCTCTGATTAAAAAATGAAAACATTTTCTTGGAGAAAATAGTATACTTTGGGAAACTCGCTGATAACTATAGTAAAATATTTGCATATTTAAAACAGCAGTTTCACATTGCATAAAGATAATTTATCTGCTCCAGATGTTTTGTCCATAGTAAATATTGTATATTAAGAAAAATAAAATAGGAAGATGGCTGCCGATGGGAAGACAGACCACAGATAGTGAGTGAGTGAGTGAGAAAACAAAGGGAAGTGTGTGGTCGCATGGGGAGTGTTTGTTAGTGAGTTGAGGGACAGCTATACTCCAGACTGTGGGGGACTGTTAGATGGAGCTCCACTGACTGAGCAGTTCCCACTGCTACTGGGTTACCACCCAAAGTGAATGGCTCAGACTCAGAGACCATGCTATCTTGAAGGAAAAGTGGATGTTATTAGGAGGCTGAACAGCCCGGGGAATCTACAACTATGGCATCCATCAAACAGCTACAATCCCAAGAACACCAGTTCCCAAGTGGTGCAAGTACCGGATTCAGAGGAGCTCTACACTCCACCATGGAAAGGTCAGATTTCTCCTGGGATGAGGAGACAGAGAACTACATGACCAGACACCTGGAGAAGAGAGACCATGGGCAAACAAAGAAACAACCCGCATATGAAAGAAAAGCAGACATCACCAGAAAAAGATGTAAATGAAATGGAGACAAGCAATATGTGAGAGAAAGAATTCGAAAAATGGTCATAAGGTGGCTGAAAAGAATGGAAGACAAATTCGACAA
The DNA here is from genome assembly GCA_004026805.1 of Lasiurus borealis. NCBI lineage: Eukaryota > Metazoa > Chordata > Mammalia > Chiroptera > Vespertilionidae > Lasiurus > Lasiurus borealis. The sequence goes on from PVJN01060023.1 coordinate 3,700, forward strand.
TATGTGCAAGAACCAAGAGGAAATGAAGACCAAGAAAATCAATAGAAAGCATCAATAGTAAACCAGAAGAAGCAGAGGACTGCATCAGTGAGCTAAAAGACAAGATAGGAAAAAATACCCAACTAGAGCAGCTTCTAAAATAAATTTAAAAAGCAGGAGAGCTTAAGGGAACTTTGGGACAACACGAAACAAAACAACATCTGCATTATATGCGTGCCAGAAGGAGAGGAAACTGAGCAAGAAATAGAAAACCTGTTTGAAGAAATAATTACAGAAAACTTCCCTGATATAGAGAAGAAAAACCCCACACAAATCCAAGAAGCTCACAGAATCCCAAGCAAAATTAACCCCAAAAGACCAACGCCAAGGCACATTATAATTAAATTGGCAAACACCAACAACAAAGTAAGTGGCCAGAGAGAGAAAGAAAGTTACCTACAAAGGAACCCCCATCAGACTAGCAACTGATTTCTCAACAGAAATTCATCAGGTCAGAAGTGAATGGAATGAAATATACAAAGTCATGCAAAGGAAGGGTCTGAATCCAAGAATACTGTACCTAGCAAGGCTATCAATCAAACTTGAAGGTGAAATCAGGAGCTTGACAGACAAAAAAAGAACTGAGTTTATTACCAACAAACCAGCAATGTAAGAAATGCTCAAGGGTCTGCTGTAAAAAGAAGAAATGGGAAGCAAAAAAGGAACACAGGGGTAAAGAATAAAAATGGTGACAAATAAGTACCTATCAATAATAACTTTAAATGTAAATGGATTAAATGCCCCTATCAAAAAACATAGGGTAACAGATTGGATAAGAAAACATGACTCAGCCAAAACCAGTTTGGATCAGTGGATAGAGCATCGGCCTGCCTAGGTTCGATTCCAGTCAAGGGCATGTGTCTTGGTTGTGGGCACAAACCCAATGGAGGTTGTGCAGGAAGCAGCTGATCAATGTTTCTTTCTCATCGATGTTTCTAACTCTCTATCTCTCTCCCTTCCTCTCTGTAAAAAAAATCAATAAAATATATTTAAAGAAAACATTACTCATATATCTGCTGTCTACAAGAAACCTGCCTCAGAAAAAAGATGCACACAGACTGAGGGTGAAAGGATGGAAAATGGTTTTGCAGGCGAATGGAAATGAAAATAAAGCTGGGGTAGCAATACTTATATCTGACGAATTAGATCTCAAAGTGAAGGACATAAGAACAAATAAGGAAGGCCACTTCATAATACTAAAGGGAGCAATTCAACAAGAAGAAATAACTCTGGTAAACATATATGCACCCAATTCAGGAGCACCAAATACATAAAAAAAGTCCTGGAAGATATCAAGGGAGAGATTGACAGCAATACAATCATAGTAGGAGACTTTAATACCCCACTATCACCGTTGGACAAATCTAAACAAAAAATCAGCAAAGAAACATCAATCCTAAATGACTCACTTGACCAGATGGAATTAATTTTACATCTTCAGAACATTTCACCCCAAAGCTATAGAATATACATTCTTCTCAAGTGCACATGGGTCATTTTCAAAGATAGACCATATATTGGGTCAAAGGCAAAGTCTCTTCAAATTCAAGAAAATAGAAATCATATCAAGCATCTTCTTAGATCACATTGGAATAAAACTGGAAATCACCTAGAATAAAAGCAATCCAAAAAAATCATACACATGGAGACTAAATAGCATGCTATTAAACAATGACTGGGTTACCAGAGAGATCAAGGAAGAAATAAAAAGCATCATGGCAACAAATGGCAGCACAAACACAACAATTCAAAATCTATGGGACAGAGTGTAAGCACTCTGAGAGGGAAGTTAATAGCTTTACAAGCCTACTGCAAAAAACAAGGAACAATGGTAATAAATTACCTAACCCTACAATTCTAATAGTTAGAAAGAGAGCAACAAGAAAAGCCCAGTGTAAGCAGAAGGAAGGGAATAATAAAGATCAGAGTAGAGATAAACTACTCTGATAAATAAATAAATAAATAAATAAATAAATAAATAAATAAAACAATACAAAAGATCAACAAAACCAAGAGCTGGTTCTTTGAAAGGATAAGCAAGATTGATAAACCTCTAGGCAGGTTCTCCAAAAAGCAAAGAGAGAGGACTCAAATAAACAAAATCAGAAATAAAAGAGGTAAAATAACAACAGACCCCACCAAAATACAAAGGATTACTAAAAAATATTATGAACAACTCTGTTCCAACAAACTGGACAACCTGGAGGAAATGGACATATTCCTAAATATATAACCTTCCAAAACTGAATAAGGAAGAATTTAAATATCTCAACAGGCCAATAACTGGAAGAAATTGAAACAGTCATAAAAACGTTTCCAGCAAACAAAAGCCCAGGGCCAGACAGCTACACAGGGGAGTTTTACCCAACAGTCAAGGAAGAATTAAAACCTATCCTTCTGAGACTATTCCAAAAAATTCAAGAAGAAGGAACACTTACAAGCACCTTCTATGAAGCCAGCATCACCCTAATACCAAAACCAGATAAAGACAACACAATAAAAGAGAGTTACAGGCCAATATCCCTCATGAACTTAGATGCCAAAATCCTCAACAAAATTCTAGCAAATCAGATCCAGCAGTACATCAGAAAGATCATACACCATGACCAGAAAGGATTCATCCCAGGGATGTAAGGATGCTACAATATCCACAAACCAATAAACGTGATACATCACATAAACAGATTAAGAGAGGAAAATCACATAGTCATATCAATTGATGCAGAAAAAGCATTTGACAAAATCCAATACCCATTCTTGATAAAAATCCTCAGCAAGATTGAAATGAAAGGATCATACCTAACATAATAAAATCTATATATGATAAACCCATAGCCAACACACTCAATGGGCAAGAACTAAAACCATTTCCCCTAAGAACAGGAACAAGACAGGGATGCCCACATTAACCCCTCCTGTTCGACATAGTAATGGGCATATTAGCCATTGCAATTAAACAAGAAGAAGAAATAAAAGGCATCCAATTTGGAAAAGAAGAAGTAAAGCTGTCTTTATTCGCAGATGACAAGATATTATATGTAGAAAACCTCAAAGACTCCATCAAAAAATGATTAGACTTAATAAGTGAATTCAGCAATGTAACAGGATACAAAATTAATGCCAAGAAATCTATGGCATTTCTGTACACCAATAGTGAACTTAAAGAAAGACTAAAAAAGCCATGCCATGTACCATCGCACCAAAAAATTAAGATACCTAGGAATAAGCTTAACTATGGGAGTTAAAGAACTATACACGGAAAACTACAGACACTGAAAAGAGAGATAGAGGAAGACATAAACGGAAGAACATACCATGTTCATGGATTGGTATAATCAACATCATTAAAATGTCCATACTACCAAAAGCAATCTATAGATTCAGTGCACTCCCCATTAAAATATCAATGGCATATTTCACAGACCTAAAAAGAACTTTCCAAAGATTCATCTGGAATAAAAAAAGACCATGAATAGCCCCCGCAATCCTGAAAAAGAAGAACAAAGTAGGTGGGATCTCAATACCAAATTTCAAGCTGTATTACAAAGCCACTGTTCTCAAAACAGCCTGGTACTGGAACAAGAACAGATATATAGACCAATGGAATAGAACAGAGAACCCAGATATTGATCCTAAACACTATGCTCAATTAATATTTGACAAAGGAGGCATGAACATACAATGGAGTCAAGACAGTCTCTTCAATAAATGGTGTTGGGAAAATCGGACAGATACATGCAAAAAAATGAAACTAGATCACCAATTTACACCATACACAAAAATAAACTCCAAATGGATACAGGACTTAAACATAAGATGTGAAACCATAAAAATACTAGAGGAATCCACAAACAGAAGTCTCAGACATAGGCCAAAGCAATTCTTCACTGATACCACTCATATGGCAATGGAAACTAAAGAGAAAATAAACAAATGGGACGACATCAAAATGAAAAGCTTTTGCACAGCAAAAGAAACCATCAACAAAACAACAAGATAAAGGTTTAATCTTCAATATCTACTGGGAACTTATACAACTTAATAAAAGGAAGAAAATGGAGAGAATCCAAGATAGCGGCATAGGTAAACACCTATACTGTTGCCTTGCACAACAATTTCAAAACTACAACTAAAAGACCACACAGACATCATCCAGAACCACAGGAAAGCTGGCTGAGTGGAAATTCTACAACTAGAAGGAAAGAGTAGGTCTCACAGAGACCCAGAGGCACTGCAAAAAGCTGAGGTACAGATACGCACAAGTGGAGAGAGCAGGTACCAGAGTACCTACCTGGCTTTTTCTGGCGGGAACTCCCAACGGCATTGACCCCTTATCCTACGACACTGAACCCCCCGTCCAGCCGAAACTCGTTTTGGGTGAGTTTGGACTGTGAAAAGGGAGAAGTGCACGGAAATTGGGGGAGTTGCAGGAGGGCAGAAGTCGGGCGGAATGCACAGCATTGCACACAGAAGACCGACTGCTGATTGTGCCCCTGGATTTCACAAGAGAGCGGGAGACAAAGCAAAAGAAATGGAGGAAAACAAACGACTGGATATAGAGTTCAAAACCACGCTTATAAGGTTTTTCAAGAATATCCTAGAAAAAAATAGATAAAGTTAGCAAGTCCCAAGAGGAGATGAAAAAGAACCAACTAGAAATTAAACATACACTGACTGAAATAAAAAATATTATACAGAGACCTAACAGCAGACTAGAGAAAGGCAAGAATCAAGTAAAATATTTGAAATATAAAGATTCAGAAAACACTCAACTAGAAAAGCAAGAAGAGAAAAGAATCCAAAAATGTGAAGATAATGTAAGGAGCCTCTGGGACAGCTTCAAGCATACCAACACCAGAATTGTGGAGGTGCCAGAAGAAGAGAGAGAGCAAGATACTGAAAATCTACTTAAAGAAATAATGACTGAAAACTTCCCACATCTGGTAAAAGAAATAGATTTACAAGTCCAGGAAGCACACAGGAACCCATATAAAAGGAATTCAAAGAGAACCACACCAAGACACATCATAATTAAAATACCAAGAGCAAAAGATGGGGAATATTAAAAGCAGCAAGAGAAAAACAGTTCATTACCTACAAGGGAGCACCCATATGACTGTCAGCTGATTTCTCAACAGAAAAGATGCAAGCCAGACGGGAGTGGCAAGAAATATTCAATGTGATGAATAGCAAGAACCTACAACCAAGAATACTCTATCCAGCAAAGCTATCATTCAGAATTGAAGGGAGATAAAGAGCTTCACAGATAAGAAAAAGCTAAAGGAATTCATCAACTCCAAACCAGTATTACATGAAATGCTGAAAGGTACTCTTTTAGAAGAGGAAGAAGAAAAAGGTAAAAGACAAAAAAAAATTATGAACAACAAATACATATCTATCAACAAGTAAATCTAAAAATTAAGGGAATTAAAAATTTGATCAACAGAATAAACTGGTGAATATAATAGAATCAGCAGCATAGAAGGGGAGTGGACTGATAATTCTCAGGGGGGAAGGGGTGAGGTGTATAGGTAGAGACTGGACAAAAATCATACACGTATGGATGAGGTCAATGGGAGGGAGGTAAGAGTAGATGGAAGGGTGGGAGCTGGGTGGAGGGGAGCTATGGAGGGGGAAAAAGAGAAACAAATGTAATAATCTGAATGATAAACATTTAATTTAAAAAATATTTAAAAGAAGAAAGAAAATGATCCAATATAAAAAACAACGGGCAATGGACCTAAATAGAATCTTTTCAAAAGAAGACAGAAAGAAGGCCAAGAGACATATGAAAACAAACTCAACATCACTAATTATCTAAGAGATACAAATTAAAATGACAGTGTAGTACCATGTCACACCTGTCAGAATGGCAATCATCAACAAATCAACAAATGACAAGTGTTGGCAAGGATGTGGAGAAAAAGGAACCTTTGTGCACTGCTGGTGGGAATAGAGACTGCTGCAGCCAGTATGGAAAAGAGTATGGAGTTTCCTCAAAAAACTAAAAATGGAACTCCCATTTGACCCAGTAATCCCATTCCTTGGAATATATCCTAAGAAACTAGAAACACCAATCAGAAAGGTTATATGCACCCCTATATTCATAGCAGCACAATTTACCATAGCTAAGATTTGGAAACAGCCTAGGTGCTCATCAGCAGATGACTGGATCAGAAAACTATGGTACATCTACACAATGGAATACTATGCTGCTGCAAAAAAAGAAGGAATTCTTACCATTTGCAGCAGCATGGGATGGACCTGGAGAGCATTATGTTAAGTGAAATAACTCAGGGAATGAAAGAAAAATATCCCATGATCTCACTCATTTATGGAAAATAAAGAACATTACTACCTGATGATGAAAAAGATAGATACAGAGGCAATAAGGCATCGAACAGACTGTTAAATTACAGTGGGAAGGCTTGGGAGTGTTGGGGAAGGGGGGAAAGAGATCAACCAAAGGACTTGTATACATGAATATAAGCAAAACCAATGGACAAAAGGCAATGGGATGCCAAGACCAGTTTGGCTCAGTGGATAGAGCGCTGGCTTGCAGACTGAAAGGTCCCGGGTTTGATTCCAGTTGGGGACATGTACCTTGCTTGCGGGCACATCTTCACAGTGGGATGTGCAGGAGGCGGCTGATCTATGTCTCTCTCTCATCGATGTTTCTTGACTTTCTATCTCTCTCCCTTACTCTCTGTAAAAAAAAAAATCAATAAAATAATTTTTTTTTTAAAAAAGGCACTGGGAAATGGGTGGGATGAGGACATGCAAAGGGTAGAGGGTGGTTGGGGGAAGGTCACTGGGGAAAAAAGGAGATATGTGTATTACTAAACAATAAAAAAAGAAAAAGAAAATATAGATTTCTATAAATCTGCCCTTGCTTACATTTGCATGATTTATTTTATCATTAAGGGAAAGATAATATAATAAAAGCCACCAAAATGTTTTGTCTTGTATTACTATCATTGTGAGAAAGACACAAATAGTTTACCTATTCTTGTTATTGTATTTCCATTTTAAAAACTCTTGTATATTCATTTATTTTCTCTAACTCTATTTGATCAAATTTTCCATTTATTTATTTGTTTGTTTGTTTGTTTGTTTATTTCATGTACCAAACCTTATTCTAGAATATATTTAAGATGATTTTCTGGGTATTTTTTACTGGCCATAATTCCTCAGTTTTTGTTGTCACACCCTCATCTTTTAAAGCCTTTGTAAATGTGATTTGTTCTTTAGCTGTTTTCCTAATTGACTCATCACCCCACAATTAGAAAAATATTGGGAGTGCTGTCAGAGAACAGTGGAGTGAGAGCACACAGTGTCTTATCTCAGTGAAATTTCAACAAGTTAACAGGCTATAATTCAACAAAGAAATCCCTGCTTAACACAGATGCACATCTGAGAGACCAACATCTATAGGTGAGCAACTAGAAATAAACAGGAGACCAGAAGGGAGGAAAGCACAGAGAGCCTGCAGATGCAGTCCTGCAGCTGGGATCTCCAGGCCCAGACAGGAGAGAGGAGAAAGCCAGCAGTAGCAGGCTCTTATTACCACCAGGAGGAACAGAGAGTGAGGGGGACCAGCCCAGTTGGACAAGGGGCAAGGGAACAAACAGTTCTGAATCTGCAGATTCCTGACAGAGCACAGGGTTCTCCCATGTGGTTCTCCACTGTCCACAAGACAGTTATGTTTCAAAGAAACAGAACCCTGCCACTGTTTGGACTCCCAAAACTAGCCTCCAGTTGCCCTTGAAGCCAGGTCCAGGAGCATATTATCTGTAAACCAAGAGCTGTTGCAGTGCTTGGGGTAGGACCTCACAGAGGTCAGGGGTCGCCATTATGGTCAGAGCAAAACAAAGCCCACCCCAAGTAGTGCAACTGTATTTTCTTACAGAAGCCAGGGAAGTTTAAGACTGGGAGATCACAGAGCTAAAAAATCTT
>PVJN01060024.1:0-11694 GCA_004026805.1 Lasiurus borealis
ATTCCAAGTCAGCATTGCCTAACTGACAACATTAACAGGAAAAGGAAAGAACGGCATTCTGCAGCCACACACGTGGCTATCCCACCCTGTGATACGTTATCACTCGGCTTTCTGTTGACTCAGCTATATGGTGACAATTATAACCTCGATTGTTTATCTCTTTGGGTCCAGAATGTTTTGTATATTTGTCAGAAGGCCATGACACCAGGGTGCTTTAAGTTTCCTGAGTTGTATTGTTTTTCAGTGTTAACATCGGTAGTTCAGCAGACTATAAAACCAAGTTATGTACCCCTTTACATATAAGATTTTCTTGAGCTCTTTCTGTGCTAATTAATGTAGCTGACCAAGCTTATTATGCATTATACTAACTCACACACAAGGTCTCATTGCGAAGTACCCCACCCCATTCTGATCTGTAAGTAATGTTATACTCTAGTTCCTGTTCTTTTTCAGTTCTTGAGCATTCCACAACCTTCTTTCTAGAATAAAATTGTTCAGAAGATAGGATATATAAACAGGGAGTTATAAAAGCCAAAGGCAATGAGAAATAACATGTACTTCAAGTACAGAGATTCAAATTAGATTTTTAAAATTTGGTCAAATGAAAGCAACTTTGGGGATGTTTACTCTATAATATACATTTTTTTTTAAAAGAAGAAAATTGGCCTTAGGGTTATTCTTAGTGCATTTGAGGGGAGCATTTGTATACTTGATATTTACTTCCTGATATGTGTAACTTTTGAACTGTGACCTCAGAGAATTAAAAGTCCCCTTTTCCAACACACTTCAAAAATATAGGCTAGCCCTCTATGATTTATGATACTGGAATAGTTTGTTTAAGAAATGGGAATAGCTTGGGATTTTGGATCTGGGGAGAGCCTTCAAAATGAAATCTCTTAAATTGTTACCACAATCTGGGAGCAGAGGCTAAGGCAGAGTGAAATAACAGATGTGCAGTATAATCCAGAATGGCCCCAGGAGAGGTCAAGTTTGAACTGAATATTCTTGCCTACATGCTTTCTTCTGTCTTTATCTTAGAAAAATTTGCTTTTGCTCAATCAAGGCAGGTGACTCATTCGTTATTGAGCATTATCCCCAATTTCAGCAGCTATATTATTTCCTTGAACGTGGGTGGTAGTGGTGGCTCAATATTGGTTTGATGTATCAAATTGAAAATAGGATTTAGATGTTTTGTATGAATCAAATCTCCTTGTTCATAGTACATCTTCAAGTATGGAGAATTGTATAAGTAGTGTTTAAAATGAATTTTCACCAAAAGTCTCTGGGATGCTTAGTGTGGATATAGTATATCCAAGTGGATCAGGGACCAACAGAGACAGGCTTTTATCTAGGTACATAAACCACTCTTTATGACAACTCAGACAGTGCCGTTTACTTACTCCTAAAGAGGAGGGTGGACTGTAAAAGCAAGACATCTGCAGGCTTCTGTGTGCTGGCCACATCTTTAAGGCATCCAGAGATCCTCCTGAAAGAAACTAACATTTTTCATTAGTTCCCCTAGGACCTCCTGACAAAATTTAAGTAATTGTTTTTCTTTCTGAGAGCAGGTTTTTCTTGGTGACATGATCTTATTGTTCATGAAAATGTCAGAAGAAAAAAAAAAAACTACACATGAAACCATTTCTTCCTTTTCCTTCAGAGAGTGATCAGCTGCCAGGATGCACGAGGGGAAGTTTGTGGGAATGGCAGTTATCTAATAACAGCATTTTAAATGCATCCTTACTTTATGGGTTGTGTTTGCAACCACTGCCTTACACTGCAGGTTTTATTAGTACTTACAAATAAGCTGGAAGTTCCCTGCTTCTTGGGCAAATAAAAAGTGGAATCTTAGCTTAGTCTGATTACCTTTTTATTGTATGTAATATTTGAAATGATTATCTTAATTTCATTTGATTAAAGAACACATAAAACCATTCTCTGCAGCACATGTGAGTCTCCTCTTGGGCTCCCGTTTGGAGGAGAATGAACAGTTCTTTTTTTTTTCTTTTTAATTAAATCTTTATTATTCAGATTATTACATTTGTCTCTCTTTTTTCCCCTCCATAGCTCCCCTCTACCTGACTCCCACCCTTCCCTCTACCCTTACCTCCACTCCATTGATGAGTCCATAGGTGTATGATTTTTGTCCAGTCACTCCCTGTTCATCCCTCACCCCTTTCCCCCTGAGAATTATCAGTCCACTCCCTTTCTGTGCTCCTGATTCTATTATATTCACCAGTTTATTCTGTTGATTAAATTATTAATTCACTTAATTTTTAGATTCACTTGTTGATAGATATGTATTTGTTGTTCATAATTTTTTATCTTTTACTTTTTTCTTCTTCCTCTTCTAAAAGAGCACCTTTCAGCATTTCATATAATGCTGATTTGGAGTTGATGAACTCCTTTAGCTTTTTCTTATCTGTGAAGCTCTTTATATGCCCTTCAATTCTGAATGATAGCTTTGCTGGATAGAGTATTCTTGGTTGTAGGTTCTTGCTATTCATCACGTTGGATATTTTTTGCCACTCCCCTCTGGCCTGCATCGTTTCTGTTGAGAAATCAGCTGATAGTGGTATGGGTGCTCTCTTGTAGGTAATTAATTGTTTTTCTCTTGCTGCTTTTAATATTCTCTCTTTGTCTTTTGCTCTTGGTATTTTAATTATGATGTGTCTTGCTGTAGTCCTCTTTGGATTCCTTTTATATGTGGTTCTGTGTGCTTCCTAGACTTGTAAGTCTATTTCTTTTACCAGATGTGGGAAGTTTTCAGTCATTATTTCTTTAAGTAGGTTTTCAGTATCTTGCTCTCTCTCTTCTTCTGGCACCCCCACAATTCTGATGTTGGTACGCTTGAAGCTGTCCCAGAGGCTCCTTACATTATCTTCACATTTTTGTATTTTTTTCTCTTCTTGCTTTTCCAGTTGAGTATTTTCTGATTCTTTATGTTTCAAATTTTTGACTTCATTCTTGCCTTCCTCTAGTCTGCTGTTAGGTCTCTGTATAATATTTTTTATTTCAGTCAGTGTATGTTTAATTTCTATTTGGTCCTTTATCATCTCTAGTTGGTCCTTTTTCATCTCCTCTTGGGTCTCGCTAACTTTATCCAACTTTTCTAGGATATTCTTGAAAAACCTTATAAGTGTGGTTTTGAACTCTATATCCAGTCATTTGTTTTCCTCCATTTCTTTTGTTTGTGACCCCTTCCCTTGTCTCGGCATTTTCACTATGCCGGGAGAACTTCTGTGTTGGATTCAGCCTTATGATGCCAGACTTGCAAGACTGCAGAAGCCTCTCTGTTGAGCTTGGGATGGGTGGAGTCTCAGGGCTTAAGGGACCATCTTGCCTTCCAGTTGGCCCCGCCCTCCATGGGCCCTGAGTCTCACATGACTGGGTAATCGCTGGAGTGGTCCTTGTGCGTGTGTGTTTTCTCTCGAAGTGCCTCTAGACTGCTGCCCCTCCAGCTCCCCTGTGCTCCGGGACCACACAAGTCTGGGTCCCCAGGGTTTTGCCCGAAACTGGGGTTTAGTGGAGTTAGAAGTAGCACAGTTGAGAGGGTCTGTCTCCCGCCCACTCCCAAAAGCCAGCGGCACAATCAGCAGTCAGTCCTCTGTGCGCAGTGCCGTGCGCACCACTAGACTTCTGATCTTTTGTGACTCCCCTAAATTTTCATGCACTTCTCCCCCTTCACAGTCCAAACTCCCCCCCGTATGAGTTTCAGCTGGATCTGGGGTTTAGTGTCGTAGGACAAGAAGTTCAATGCCTTTGAGAGTCTCTATCTCCCTCCTGCCAGAGAAAGCCAGCCAGGTTCTCCGGCACCCCTTCTCTCCATGCATGCGTCTCCATACCTCAGCTTTTTGCAGCTCCTCTGGGTCTCTGTGAGCCCCTCTCTTTCCTTCTAGTTGTAGAATTTCCACTCCGTCAGCTTTCGTGTGGTTCTGGATGATGTCTGTTCTATTTTTTAGTTGTAGTTTTGAAATTGTTGTGAGAGGCAGCAGTGTAGGTGTTTATCTATGCCGCCATCTTGGATTTTCCCGAGAATGGACAATTCTTTCTCGCAGGCTGAGAGGTTGCTTTGGGTCAGAGTAAACAACTAGCCAGTGCTCTAGAAGGTCCTGTTCTGTGGTCCAGAAGTGAAAAGAGGATCAGGAACTTGATTTCTCCCTTCTCCTCTGGAAGAGGGACTGATAACTTACTTGCCTTCTAAGTCTCAGAAAGGAGAACACAGTTGCAATAGTTTCCTGTGGCTGCTGTAGCAAATTACCACAAACTTAGTGACGTAAAACAATACAAATAGATTCTCTTGGTGTTCTGGCGTCAGAGATCTGAAATCAATTTTGCTGGACTAACATCAAGGTGTCTGCAGGTCCATGCTCTAGGGGAGAATCCATTTCCTGCCTTTTCTGGCTTCTGGAGTTGCATTCCTTGGCTCCTGGCCCCTCTCTCCATCTTCAAAGATAGCATTTTCTTCCCCTGCTTCCTTTGTCTATGCTTCTCTCTGCTTCCATTATTTAGCTTCCTACTCTTCTATGAGTGATTCTCCCCTGCCTTCTTATTATGACACTTTTGATTACAGTTTGGGCCCATCTGGGTAATCCAGGCTATCTCCCTTCTCTGGATCCTTAATTTGAGGATATCTGCAAAGTCTCCCTTTTTTTTTCTATATAAAGTAACAAGTTTCAGGGATTAGACTTTGGATATTTTGGGGGCCCCCATTCAGCCTACCACAACAATCCTTAAGCCTTTCCCGAGAATGGTAGAATCTGAATTGTGTTTAAGTAGAGGGGGCTCCTCACTATATATATTTGCTTCTGAAAAATTTACATTATAAAAACAATCATTTCCAGTGGGAGAAACTGGATATATCTGAGTCATGAAAACAACTGTTTCACTTGTAAGAATTTAGAAAATAAAGGTGTTTTTTTAAAAATATATATTTTATTGATTTTTTTATAGAGAGGAAGGAAGAGGGATAGAAAGTCAGAAACATTGATGAGAGAGAAACATCCATCAACTGCCTCCTGCACACTCAGTATGTGCCCACAACCGAGGTACATGCCCTTGACGGGAATCGAACCTGGGACCCTTCAGTCTGCAGGCTGACGCTCTATCCACTGAGCCAAACCTGTTTTGGCTGTTTTTATAGTTATAAATGTATTGTCATGATACCTAAAAAGGTCAGCTTTGAAGCATGAAAGCATCTCTATTTTACAAATGAGGAACTGAGGCACAATGAGATTACATACCTTGCCTATAATCACACAAGGAGTAAGTGATGAAACTTGGAATCAAACTTAATACAGTGGTACCTCGAGATACGAGTGCCCTAACATATGAGATTTTTGAGATCGAGCCGTTGAGCGAGCGATTTTTGCTTTGAAATACGAGCAACATTGGAGATAGGAGTAATCGTGCGGATCGGCCAGCTGCACACGACCCATCAGTTTACCGCGACTCAAGTGTCTCATAGTTTCCCACGCCTCAAGGTTATGGAACGAATTAAACTCGTATCTTGAGGTACCACTGTACCTATGTTTTGTCTAACAAACCAGAATAAAGAGTGGAGGGTGAGCTACATGCTAAGGTCATAAGAAGAGATGAGCATAGATAGGCAATAGGTGTTGGCTTCTAAAGCCAGAGTCATAATATCATAGAGTTAGGTGACTATACTTTCTAGACTTTCAATCTGGTATGATGGACACCTAGGTTAGTTTTTTATCACTATTATGAAAAACAGTCAGCTCATAGCAGAACTTTGGAACCCAAAGCTTGTGCCCGTTAAGAGAGAAATAGAAATCAGGTGAGGGCCTGACATCCCATCCATTCTCCTGCTCCAGATTTTGTTCCATCACTTACTTTCTTATTGAATCATCAACCCTTCCTTCTCTCTTGGTCCCTTGTAATCAGTCTGCAAACTTGTTTTAAATCTTCTTCCAATTTGAATTTTCTTTTCTTTTGGCATGACCTCCTCCTCATGCTAGTACTCAAGTTCCCTCCTTCAATTTACCACCAAATTTCTTGAAAATAATTTAGTCTTGCCAAGTTTACTTCCTGTATGCTCTCTCCCTTCTTCTCTCTTTATTCTCCGGGTTCTACTCTGTCAGAACTGCTCTCAGAGCTCAACAGTGTCTTCCTTGTTGCCACGTCTATTGGCCTGTTTTCAGTTTTTATTCTCAGTGACCTTTCTGCAGTATTTGCTAATGTTGATTTCCCTCTATTTTTTTTTTGAAGTCCCCAGTTCTCTGTCTTCCCCCTTCTGAGTCTTTTCTTCATTCCTTTCCCATTCCTTAGCGGTTAGACTATGGAGGGTTTTGTCTTTGATCTTCACCTCTTATTTCTGCACACCTCTTTACATCCTCTCATCTCCTCCCATTGTTGCAGCTACCAAACCTGTAGCCTGACCTCTCTCCTGAGTTAAGGGCTTTACTTCCAGCAGCTTCCTTGATATATCCCTCTGGATATGAGCTATAGAACTGCAAACTCATGATTTGAAAGGAGGACTTGGTATCTTCTAAGTTTATGTTGTCTATTTCATTATTTGCCATGTTTTATTTGGCACCACCTACATAAGATAGCAAACCAAGAACTGTAGATTCATCTCCTTACTTTCTTTTCACATATAATTAGTCATTAAATTCTGTGTCGTTGGCATCCTCATTACCATTCCCTTAACCTAGGTCTTAATTCTCTCCATCTTGATTATAGTCATCTTTTAACTTGTTTCTCTGTCCTCAGTGATTCACAATCAATTCACTGTCTAGAATATCTACTGCCCATCACAAAGCCTTCCCACACCTTCCAGACCCAGCTGGAATGTCAAGCCCTTTTCTGGCCACATCTCCCAGTGGGCTGAAAGTATTCAAGGGCTTTGTCTGGGTATTTTCAGAGCCTGGCACAGGTCCTTGGTACCAGGAAGGGCTTATGAGTGTCTATTGGATGCATTGCAGGTGTTATGATCAGAAGAGTGAGGGACAAATCAATGAAGTTATAACGATGACTTTAAAATGAATGAAAGATACTTTTCTACATCATATTTTCTTTATTTTCCAGTTTCAGTTTAGACTTCAGGGCTCATTGATTCAGACCATTCCTTTCAATACTTCCGTAAGGAAAGAGACTTTTGTTAAAAAACTTTTGTTGAAAAGTTAAATTAGGAGTCCCTACTGAACATCTTTATTTCTTGGCCTGGGGTTAAACTTTCACCCATTTGTTCCCAACTAAAATTTCCAGAAAGCCTTACTCATATTTATTAGTTGCAAACCATATTTGTAGTTGGACTGTCAGTAATTCACAGGTGATTTGGCTTTGTTTATATCTATAACATGCATTAATAGGTAGGGAACTTCCAAAACATTCTTTAGTATGGCCAAAGTCCTCTATTAGAAATTTCATGGTCATTATAAAAAAAGGAGGCAGTTATCAAGAAGAAAGGAAAGTAACATTTACTGAGTCCAAAATACTTGGCAAGCATTCTGCTAAGTGCTTTCACAAACATCTCACATCTCAAAACAACTCTGCCTGGAAGGTAGGATAAGACTGAGATGTGTACCCAGGGCCTCTGCCTTCAAGTTGATATTCTCTAAATATTTAGTCATATTTATATATAGACTAGTCTGGGCACTGCCTGTGGAAAGAGATGAGAAAGAGGATATTTTTCAGGCTCAGTCTCCTCTTTATTGTTCATGGCAATTCAGCTCTGGCTGCAAAAAGCAAAGCAAAACCCTGTATTACTTAGATCTTTCCTCCTTTGAAGGCAATTTATGCTTAGTTATATCTCAAGAAAACCTCTTGTGATTTCACCTCATCTTCCCATTACCTAATTAGAACACAAAGGAAACTAGTGCCACAGAGACTCAAAATAGCAAGATGAAAGTTTGTCCCTTAACAGTCCAGGATATACTAGTAAGTAGTCCCAGGCTGATATGGTATCTCCATGGAATGAGGGATTCAGCTCTCCGTAGCCTGTTGCTATGCCAACCCTAGAGCAGGATTTTCATATTCATGGTCCAAGATGGCTTCCTACACATCAAATTCCATGCAATGGGAAAAGGGACAGGTGAGAGGAGAGGCCACGCCTGTCTCTCTATGGGCATGATTTGGATGCTATAGTATCATTTCTGCTCATACCTCACTGACATGAACCTAGGCAGCTGACCACATGAAGAAACTGCAGCCTTCCCAGCCGAAGTTTGAGAAAGGAAGGGGTATGGTTTTAGATATCAACTATCCCATGCCTAGGATTATCAATAATGTATTTCAACTAAATGTGATATTCTTCATGGAAGAAGTTCTGTATCTATGTTTCTTCTCTGGTTATATTTTTAGAAAGTTCCAAATGTCAGGGAGATTGTTCTTTTAGGATTGGAACCTCTGGCACTGCCCTAGTGGCTGTCCTTCTGGCTGGCTTGTAAGTAGTATGTCTTCATCTCACAGATGAGGTCAGAGAGCATTAATAAGATGGGGGTGGTTTGTTTTTCTCTGAGTTTTTCCCTGGTTCTCCTTTATCTTCAACACTTAGTAGAGGATTTTAGCCATCTAAAAGAAGTGCTCAGACTCAGATTAAATAGCTCCCAGAGTCACACATTTAATATGGCATTTACATGCAATGACTAGTTCCTTGTGTGTTCTTATAGGAGAACTTTCTAGAAGCTAATAAAAATTAGAATATTCTTTCTGTTACCACTGATTAATCTTAACTGTTTAAACATTACTTTTTGTTCGCCTTCAGTCTCAGCCAGTTCCCTGTCTTCCTTTTTTCCATATCAATGTCTACAGAGAAGTACTTTGGTGGATCTCAAGTGGTTGTGGGGAAAAGTAATCGAAGAAACAACTGTGTAACTATAGCAGCTGTCAATTCCTGGGGACCTGTCACTCTGCCTGGCAGCTCTGGTCAGAAGAAGAGGCCCTAAGACCAGACTCCAAAGCAGCTAGTGTGGTCAAGATCTTCAAAGGCAAGGAAAAGAGTCTTTGTTCATTATTCCTCTCTGTGTCCCTTCTCTTTGCTTCTTTCTTTCCCTTCTTCATCTTTCCTGGGGGGGACTTTCTTAAGCTTGGATTTTCTGAACCATATGAGATGTTTTTCTTTTATTTATCTAGTTAGATAATCCTAACATCCATTGATTTTGTTTTAGAAAGAATGGAAGGAGGGAGGATGGGGGTTGAAGATAAGAGAAAGGGGGAGAGAGAGAGAAACATCAATGTGAGAGAGGCATATTGATTGGTTGCACCCCCACCAGGGAGGGGGATCAAACCTGCAACCCAGGTACGTGCCTTTGACTGGAAATCAAACCCAAGACTCTTCAGTGTGAGGGCTGAGGCTCTAACCACTGGCTAGAGCTGAAATAGCTTTTTATGTGCTAGCATTATTCTATGATCTTTCCCTCCCTTAACCATTCAGCCTTCACCTATAAAATGAGAACTATTTGTACTTCCATTGTATAGAACAGGATATTGAGGCACAGACAGGTTAAGAAACTTGTCTGTTTTACAACTGGTGAGTGGCAGAACCAGGATTCAAAACTGTAATTATCCCCCTTCTATTTATTAAGGAAGTTGTGGCTATTCAAGCTTAAGTAATTTGTCTATGGCTGGACATGGAGTGAAATTGGGGTTCAAGTCCACATCTCTGTCTCTAGAACTCCATCTCTTTTTATCTACCACGCTTAGTAGAAAATATGGCTTTTACAAGACTATGAGCACCTAATGGGGGTGTTGGGCTCCTTCTGTGTGGCCTGTAATTCTCTTAGAAGCCTCCCCATGCCCCGCCCCAGGTCGGAAACACTGATTTAATCTCAGCATAGCATAAAGGCAGCTGTTACACATATGCTGCAACATAAGGCACTTCAGAAGTACTACCTATATTTCATGTCCTTGTTCAATCTCCACTCTCCCATTCACCTGCCAGCATAAGGAGTGCGGTTTTCTTTAGCAAGAGGATAATCTTTTGCATCAGAAGACTAAGAGGTTCATATATCCTGCTTGGATGGGAACGTTTTTCAGTCTCAGAGCCTATAAAAATATTGTGGCATGAATGGTTCAGCTGAAACAACAGAATGCTGGTAATATGAGTCTGCAAAATGCACTTGAAATATTAGTCATCAACATGGTATAAAATAGCACTTCTCCCTCAGAGGGAGGTCTGTGCCTGCGAGCTAAGTACACCATCGCCTCCAGGACCAGGCGGGGATTTCAGGTTTGTGCTTTGCAAACTCTTAGCTACTCAAACTCATGTACCAATATGAAAATTGAGGACTAGGGAATGCACCTCATTCCTCCAGGGCCCTTGATATTTTGTCAAAGGTGATAGAAAACATAGAAGTGTCCTCAGCCTGCAAAGACATTGGACTATGCATGTGTAAAATAAATTTATATATAAATTATTATATAAACATGTATATACATACTTATCTATTATATATAAAATACATAATAAACTTTTATATTACACATTATGCAATTATATATCACATCATATGATGCATAAAATTATACGTCATAATTTTTAATGTAATATGAATTCATATATATTGTATTTTATCTACATTCCATATAAATATATATCATGTATTCTATACATAGATGTATAAGCCAGTGATACGAAGGTTTGTTTTTCAATGATCCTGGTAAGAAATGCTCTCTGACTACTCTGTTTCAATATAAACATTAAAACTAAAAATGTAAAGGAGAAATATGAAAATAAAATTAAAACTTGCTGAGGGCATTTGTTTGGGTGTCTCATGAGAAGTGCATTTGGGCGGGGGATGAGGCTTTCTTTAAAAAATGAGGATTAAATCCCCCCTCCCCCCGAAAATATACTTGAGGGTTTCTGGAGAATTTTAGTTTATTTTGCCAAATATTTTTATTATTAGAGAGATTTCTCATCCTAATCTATTTAGGGAATAACTTTAAATTTTCCATGTGCATTTTTTTGAAGGGGAGAGTTGGTTTTTTCTATGTAGGTATTCTGATCCGAGGTAAGCTGTCCTCCCCTGAATTTCAGGGGAGTCACTGGGGTGCCTGGGTGGGCAAGGTAGGATGCTATGAAGAGACAGAATGCATCTCCTCCACCTACCACCAGTGCCTCTGCACTCCCAGCAGCAGCTCAGGCGCCTGTCAGCTGGACCGCAGCACAACCTGACTCATTTTTATAATCATGGATTCAGAGAGCTTAAGTGCGCTGATGGCACTGGTTCTCCAAATGCTTTCTAAACACGGGGGTTGATGCTCTGCTTTAATTAGTAAGTAGCCTCATTGATCCTCAGACTTCCCCACATGTTGTGCACTGGTGGGTACACACCTCATTTAAAAGGTCTCCTTTTCAAGAGTCACTTGTCACCATAATCCATTTCTCAGATGCTGGCAGGTCGGCCATTCGTCAAGGCACCGGCATTTGGTGACTGCTGGCAATGAATTTCCGTGTTTGCTTTATGAAGATTTTCATTCAAAGACTTTGAAGAACTTTGGCAGCAGTTAAGTGAAGGCAGCTCAGTGTGTGACATTAGCAGCAGAACAGCAGCCCAGCCCTCAGCCTGCAGCAGCCCCGCCCTCTCAGCCTGCAGTAGCCCAGCCCTCTCAGCCTGCAGCAGCCCCGCCCTCTCAGCCTGCAGCAGCCCCGCCCTCAGCCTGCAGCAGCCCCGCCCTCTCAGCCTGCAGCAGCCCCGCCCTCAGCCTGCAGCAGCCCCGCCCTCTCAGCCTGCA
>PVJN01060025.1:0-11693 GCA_004026805.1 Lasiurus borealis
CATTATAGTAAATTGATGCTTTCAGTGTGTAATTCTACATATTAGATAGCAGACTAGCTTCTCCACATATATCTTTTATTTTCACGTCTTAACATCTTGAATAAAAACCTGTTTTCTTTCTTAGGAGCCGTCCTTCCATGGAGCTGGTGCTCTGGAAACCTCTCCCTGAACTCCTTTCTGAGAAGCCAAAGCCGTCACCCACCGCGAAGAGCTACGCGAGAGAGAGCCAAGCGAAGCGCGCCTCTACCGACACCGCCTTCCCCGGGAGAACGGAACTGTTCCTGGAGCCTCGGCAGACAGGGCTGCCTCTTTACAGTGGTTTGGAGACCGCTGCTTGCACAGAAGAAGAGATGGAACTCTAGAAATGTGTTTCTATACTAAAGTTGTCAAATTTTAAAGGCTCATGTGTTTATTCGTGAGCCTACTCAGATAGTGTAGGGACTTGAAAGCTATGAAACGGGTGTAAGACTATCTCCACCTGTGGTTTGGGGTGGGACTCTTATTTTGGCTAGCCACTTCTTCAATCCAACTTTTTGCCAAGGAAGCTTGCCTCCAGGGAAAACTATTTTCTAGAAGTATGATTTTTGTGAGGTTACGGTCTGCACAGGCAAGTGTAGACACTCCATGTGTATGGGTGACTTAACTCACCCGTCACATTGTTCAGAAACTTGGAGAATACTGAGACTCTTGAATTGAAAAAAGAAGCATTAAGAAAGAAGGGTACGGCTATTACAACTGAACCCTGACAGTTGAATCCCAGCTTTCTCCGTAGATATGAACTGTTTACAGTGGTGACTGTGACTGGGGAGAAGGAGGGAAGAAAGCAGTAGCTGAAGCCTATTGCTGGGAAACGTAATAGAGGCTCTGAAACTTGTACAGTAGTTGTCAGTTCCATGTAGCTAAATCGATTAGCCCGTAGCATTGTGGCTCACCTCTCTGCCTCTGAAAATGCAACGAAAATACAAAGAAAAGGTTTATCCTTTGAGGCTTTTCTGCTCTGTGTTACTGTAGTTCCTTGGAGTCCCTCGCATAATTGATAAACTATTCAGAAATGTTTACAACTTAATTAACTTGGATAATTGAAAAGATTTTGAGGTCACCCATGTGCAAATTGGCTGTGGGAGAAGCATCCCGTGGGTAATCTGAGGAAGTGTATCAGCTAAGCCCAGTATTGATGACGTCACTAATTAAAAAAAGATTGTACCTATGTGAGCAAGTTGAGTTTTAAATGTTTGTTTAGAAAACAATGACTGGATAATTAACTGAGAACCTATGGGCAGCCATGTTGAGATTTACTGAAATTGCCAGTTTGCCTGGTGCTTCAACTATTACACAGTCGCCTAAAAGTTGGTAGAGAAGAGCTTCCTGCGAGCAGGAAGTGTTCCGTTTTCAGAGGTAAACCAGCTCCCGGTGTTCACCAAGGTTGAAGTGTTTTATTTCTCAGGAAGAACTCTGTGTGGCAAGGAGTCAGTAGTGCGAAGTGAAATGACAGTTTCTTTAATGCTACAGAATATTCACTATAACTTATTAAATGAGTGTCATAGTGTAATATTGGCCCTTTCCTCACATAACAGGAGACCACCCTCGTTCTTTTTGTTTTCTGGTTTTCTCCTCCCTTTCTAGGAATCAGATACCTTGTATAGGAAAAAAAATGATTTATACCAAGTATAGAGGTAACTTTTTAGAAGCTAGTTCCCAGGCATTTTGAAACCCTGCCCCTCCTTACAGATAGTATAGAAGTGACAGTCTGTTTATTGGACTGTTTCTTCTCTAGCCTTTTGTTCCCGCCCGCTCTCTTTCTGTCTGGACAGTCAGGAAAAGATTTAATGTTTAATATTTAAACAAAGTATTTAACGTCTACACAAGAAAATTATTCAAACTTCAAACCAGTATTTAAACCAGTTGGAAAACCAGCTAATAGTTTCTTAATCTCAGATTTAGAGATGAATGTAAACTGTTATTCTGTTGAAATCTACAAGCGTCTGGTTCATGCCATTTGAAAAACTCCTGCCTTTAGGTCATGGTTTAACGGGACCAACTTGTCAAGTTTGTAGCCTTAAAGAAATCTCCATGTTAAAAAATGTGTTCTTTTAACAACCCCCAAAACATGAAGCAACTCCTGGAATCTGGAGTTGGTCCCAGTGTTAGGGTGGAAGGCGGGGAGGTTCACAGCTTTCCCAAGAAACACCCAACACACGATTGTCTTCTATAGGAATTGTTGGCAGGCCTTTGATCAAAGGTCTGTGTGATGAGGGGGGGAGGGAAGGAGCCCCCAAACCGGGCTCCGCTACCACAGGCAAATATAGGAGAGAATTAAGATTCTGTGTGTTAAAATCTAAACTTGTTTCGGGAGTCCAGCTATCTGACGTGACAATTATTTCTGCAGGAAAATGGATGTTTAATGCTCCTTTTTAAACTCGCATACATTTGTACTCAAATTGTCTTCATCCTCGTGGTGCTTATTCACCTGAGCCGTCTCCACAGTTCTACGCTTCGTTTTGTTTTTCTTTTTATAGCTAGCATACGACTTTTGCTTTTGCCTTAAAGTTTCCCTAGGGGAATCACATCTTTTCATTTTGTCCAGCTTTGCAGCATGGATCAGACATTGGCTTTCTAATGTATGAAGAGGAAAAAATTATCTAAAGCAGGTGAGCTTTAATGAACAAATGTATATTTTCTCTGAGTTTGAATAGGGTGTGTGGATTTTTAAAAAAAAATTAATATGAAGAAAGTCCAGTTCTCACAAGTATTAATCAGTCCAATAAAAAAAAAAAAAAACCCTCATTCTTGAAAAGGTGCAAATGTAAAATTTAGGAAAATAACTAGAACCATGAGAAGAATGTTTACCAGCAAGTTTATTATTTTGGATTTGGGACTTGGTTTTGTTTTTTAATAGTGTTAAGAATGGTGCAGTACTACGAAAGTTCTGGAAAATGCTGTCAATTTTGCTTTAAAACGAGAATCTGGTGTTTCTGTATTTTATTGTTTTCAATAAAACTTCATAAGTGTTTTGGACTCAGATATTTTTATTCCTGTACGTAAGTAAATACAACAATCACTTCTTTGCTTTCCTCTAAATTGTATTTGAAGGAGCATTCATATCAGTGAGGGGCTTAAATATATTCTGAACAGATGATTATGTTGGGTTTAAGGTAAGTTTCGTAAATGAATTGGCTCTTCACAAAATAGGCATAGTATGTCTTGCCATTCCTAAAATCCTTAGAATGCTTTCCACTCTTAGCAATTCACTACTGTTGTATGAACAGCATTGATTGGTAATGGTGATTGATTGCCAATATTCAGATGGCAGTGGTGACTGAGTCTTCAAAAATGTTCAAATATGGAGTTGAAAAGGGTGTATAGAGCTCACAGTTCTGTTGTTTTTATAGGTTTGGGATCTTTAAAAATAAGGAATAGGGAAATTCCAGAATGTTCAGTTACATGATCATGCCTTTCTTGAGTTGACAGGTCACTGGGTGGCAGTATTGCCTGCATATTTTCAACCATTGTTTGATAAATGTGGATCCCTATGTATGGGCAGATTAACTTTGGGTTACAGTTACAGAAAACTCAGGATCTTTTGTTTTTTACCAAAATTTGGAAATCACAGCTAAAAGTGACTTTTAAAAGTTCTTTCACAGGTTTAAAAACTAAAAGACCTTAGTGACAAGATAGTATTATAATCCAATTCACTAAAGCAGTATTCAGACTTCACCAGTGGTTTTACAGTCTGTTTGCAGCAATACCTAAAATGTCCATTGGTTTTATTGATAAAATGTGGTTTAGGCAGTGTAACATTTAATTCCTGGAGGAGGAGCCCTGGTCATTGCGGCTCGGTTGAGAGTTGTTTTGTGCATTAAAAGGTCGCTGGTTCAATTCCTTCCTAGTCGGGGCACATGCCCAGATTGTAGGTTTGATCCCCAGTGAGGGGGGGTGTGTGTGTGCAGGAGGCAGCTAATTTGATAATTTTCTCTCTCCTTCCCCTCTCTAACATCTATTAGAAACATAAACATTTAATTTTTTGAGGGGAAATTTAGTTTTGTGTATATCGTTTGGTGCAAATATTCTACCACTGGCATTCTAGATCTGACAACTCCAGCAAGATAAGGATGGCATCTTTCAAGGATGGTTAGTGGGTAAGTAAGCCAGTCTTCCTGCCTCTTAATGAACATTGGGTCAGAGGGTAAAGATTTCATTCTTAGACTATCGGACTTTAACCTATATTCCTGGAGCACGCGGTATACCTTCTGTCTACAGTTAAGTGCCTACTTGGTGTTTGCTCTAGTGGTATTCCTAGCAAAGCAAGGAAGCACACACAGGTTGGTGTTACAAGGCCCAGGGAGATGGTGTGCAGGCATGTCACCTGATTCTTTTCATCTCTGTGGTGGACAGCCCTCTGCACTTGAGAGAAATTGTGTTTTGGTTTTGTTGGAAAAGGTCTTGATTTTATTTCTAACCATTTACTGTTTCAATATGAAGACTTCTTGAATACCAGGTGTTTTCTCGAGACGGCGGAGTGGTTGGTAATTTTCACCCATCTGTGCAGGAAGTGAAAACCCTGATAACCTACCCAGGTTATGTATGTCCTGTGTGTTATTCCGGTTAGTACAGCTGCCTCTTTCAGGTGATGTCATCGAATGTAAATGACTGGAGCCTCGATTTCCAGGTGCTTCTGCTCTTTTGAAGCTTAAAATGCATCTGTCATTGCTTCTGCCTACACAATCCCTAAATAGATTCTCAGCTCTTAAGTTTTCAGTTCTAGAAAATCAGGTGATCAAGGTTTTAGTCATGAGGACAGCTGGAGACTGTCCCTACATTTACGATACAGAAACTCGAGAGTCTAAGCAAGCTTGCATTCCACGCACCAGGACCGGGCTCTGGCTTCAGTGACCAGGGACCTTAGGCCATCTTGCCTTCGAGTTTGTTTGTGGACATGCCTGCAATCACACTAAGAGCATTCCCTTGTCTGGGTTCAAACTATAGCCTGTTGTACCTTGATGCTTGGGACAGTCCGATCTTCGTCTACTCATTCAGTTTGACCTCCCCAGAGGTCGTCTGAACATTGGCATAGAACGCTGGCATAGGTGAAAAGTGAGTGAGGGAAACCCTTTACTGGATGCTGGCATAGGTGAAAGGTGAGGGAAACCCTTTACTGGATGCTGGCATAGGTGAAAGGTGAGTGAGGGAAACCCTTTACTGGATGCTGGCATAGGTGAAAGGTCAGAGAGGGAAACCCTTTACTAGATGCTGGCATAGGTGAAAGGTCAGAGAGGGAAACGCTTTACTATCTGGTAAAAAGATTCCCAAGAAGTGCACCATGAAGGATGAGGCCATCAAGTCTCTAGAACAGGTTATTTGGTGAAACAAGTTCTAGAGTATGTTTATCTAATTCTGTAATTAAAACCCTTCCAAATTGGATTAGGAGAGAACAGCTAGCTTTTCAGTGCTTGGGATGGTGCCTAGAATATCCTAAGTGCTTGTAATAACACCATCTCTGAGTCCTGTAGCGACTGGAGAGATACTCTTATGCCCCTTTACAGATAAGGAAGTAAGTGATATGTCCAGAATTACCCAGCTAACCAGTGGCAGAGTTGAACCCAGGGAGTCTGATACTAGAAAGTACTCTTAAACCCTTCAATAAGGGCAAGAAAAATCTTGATATGGAATGGCATGCCCTTCTCTCACAGGAGACGGTATAGCCAAACGGTGGTTCAGGGTTCTAGCTCTGCCACTTACTAGCTCATGGTCTGTTAGGCTGAAAAAAATTATCTGAAATACAGTAACTGCTCAAAGAGTAGACTACATCACTTATGGCCTTCAGGAATTGTAGCAAGCAGTAATTACAGGGAAAACCCCTTCAGGCACTTGAAAAGGGACCTGCTTACTGAAGTTGGCTAAATCACTGTCACAGCAAACAATGAAACACCTGGGGACAACATGATAAGACCGGAGAAGGAATCACAGAACAAAGACTGCATTGCACTTTTTTAATTGCATGGGTAGTTTTAAATAAATGAAGAACGCACCAGCCAACTTACACTAGCAGGGAAAGATTCCGTCAAGCATTTACATAGTAAATTTCTATAACTTTACAAAGATTCTCGATCTTTTCTTGGACTGTACATGAGGGAAAGGAGCCCCCCTCAGCTAGGTTTCTCTCTGCTTGCAGAAGCAAACTACAGTACCTACAAATCAGAGGCAGGTCTAGGATGCCGAGAAGAGAAATGATAAATGGCCATTCATAAATTCCCTGTCTGATGTCCCTTTGTCAGTACTCTAGAGCAAACTACTGCCCTTAAGTTACAACCTCAAAAGCTGTAATTCTGGATACAGTACTACAGCTGAGTACCTTGGCCTGCTGTGTCTCAAAAGACAATACTTGGGGTGACCGGTGAGGTTTAACAGACCAATATTTTGCTGTGCATCTTCTACTTTTTGAATGAAGCACAGACAGACTTCTCTGCTATCTTCCAGGCAGCGTGAGAATCAAGGAAAGGGGCGATGTGGGGTCATTCTTTAGACACTTATCAGCTGGGGAAAGAGTTCATTGGCAAAAGTGTCCTCCCAGGAATGGTCTACACCAAGCAGAGAGGACATGTCGCTGAAAGGGGAAGGGGAGCCCTCATATGTACAGTCACTATAAGCATCCAGGAGGCAGGACGATGGCTTCAGACAGTGGCTGGAGGACAGGAGGTCGGGGATGCCCAGCTCGGGGATGAAGTCATCATCTACCAGCTCTTCCTTCACTGAGACAGCGAATTCAGGGCGCTCTTTCTCTGAGGGGCTGGAAGGTGCTTCTTCGATTTTCACTACCACATCCGCTTGGCCCTCGGTCTCAGAGGGCATCTCCAAGACCAGGGGCTTGGTGTACACGTGGTCGAAACGGATCAGTTCATTAATGGCTTCCAGCTTGGCTGGTGACGGCCCCAGGGATGGAGAAGGGGAGGCTGGTAAGGAACCGGGTCCTTCCGGGTAGGCCTCGGGGGGCTGCTCCAGGCTGGTGGAGTCTGGAGAAGGGCATCTGAGGAACATGACTGGGTCCAGGTTGAACAGGATGCCCAACAGGATATCAGACTGCAAGAGGCAAACGTTAGAATGCACCTGAGACTCTACCTAGAACATGAAGTACCAGCTCCTGGGATAGAAACGAGCCGTTATGCTCCGGAACCCAGCAGACCCATTTCTCTACACTTCGCTCCATGTTCTGAGTCACCTGGAAACAGGGCGATAGGTGATGTTCAACCCTATCCCAACCCAAACCAACTTCTGTCCTAATCTGGCTGGTAGGAATATCGGGCATCAAACATGGAATTCACTAGCGATACACCCCCTTCAGTCAGTCCAAACGACCCCTACCTCAGAGTCTGAAGAGTCAACACTGTCAGAATCCATGGGGAGATGTTCTGGAGGGGTGACAACTGGGCCTGCACCTGCTGCAGAGGTGCACGTAGTCTGAGTGCTGCGGACTCAGCAGACCCGGCCACTGGCCTCGCTCCATTCCCCTGGGAGGAAAAACCACAGTGAGGCAACGGCTGAGGATCCGCAAGGAAACGCTCACCAGGCAGCTGGGACTCGCAACTTCTAATAAATTTAGAAAATAATCCTCAGAGCTGAAATAGTTCCCTGACCTCTGTTATTTCCATTTTCTTGAGTCCTCAAGGAAAGATGAGAAAAGGGATTCAGACTATCCTTTTAAAAACATATTTTTATTGATTTCAAAGAGGAAGAGAGAGGGAAAGAGGGAGAGAGAGAAACATCAATGATGGATGAGAGAGAAACATTGATCAGCTGCCTCCCTGACAGGAGTCGAACTGTGACCTCCTGGTTCATAGGTCGATATTCAACCAATGAGCCACACGGGCCAGGCAAAACTATCTTTTCATTGTGGTTTTGCATGCCATGAAACATTTTTAATCCCCAAAGGCTCAAGCAGTACTGATATTCTTAAATAATATCCCAGTGATATTCTCTGTAGGGATAACATTCCTAAGTAATAAAGTAGTAAATTCAGGCCCAGAATCTTTTCAGATAGCAATTATTTTAAAGTTTGTTCTGGGAAAAAAAAAAAAAAAAAAAAACTGACTGGTTTGGCTTAGTGGATAAAGAGGTTCAGCCTTCGGACTCAAGAGTCTCAGGTTCCATTCCGGTCAAGGGCACGTACCTTGGTTGCCAGCACATCCCCAGTAGGGGGTGTGCATGAGGCAGCTGACTGATGTTTCTCTCTCATTGATGTTTCTAACTCCCTATCCTTCTCCCTTCCTCTCTGTAAAAAATCAACCAAGTACATATTAAAAATAAAGTGTGTCCTGAACATTACCTCCACAGAGTAGAACTGCACTCCTGTCAATCTGAGACCACTTAAGCATTGTCACTGATTTGACATAATCCATAGATTAAAAGCCATAAATCTTCTATCAGAGAAGTGCCATTATCAAAATAGGTCCTTTCCTTACGTATGCATATTCATCAAAAAAAGCTTCTATAATTTTAGTAGCATTCAAAGTCAGATGTGTCTGGCTCTCTTACGCTGGTTCTCCTTAATGCTTGGGCTATCAGCATTTGTTAGTACTTGCTCTTAGAGCACCATGTAACTGATTAAGTATTAGGGCTTGTACTATTCAATACACACTTGAAAATAAGTAAGTGTCATTAAAGAGGTCATGTCATGCCACTCAGAAACAGTTGTGACATATGCCACCAGATAAAGGAGACCCTTACCTTGGTTTCTTCCTCCTCTTCTTTAGGCAGGGCATCCATGCCCAGGCGCTGCCTTAACTCCTGGTTCTCCACTACCAGGCCATGAGTTTTCTCTCGTAAAAGTTGATTTTCCAGCAAAAGTTTCTGGTTCTGGAAGAAAGTTCATAAGAGTCTATTAAAACATCCAATTCTTTCACTTAATACAACTGATGGCGTTTCACTTCAATTAATTTCCCTTCCTTCTCCTTTGGGAAAACTATGCTTATTCAGTTCACACTAGCAATTAGAAGGCCCCAGGTCATAATTACTAAAAATAAGCTATTTAAGGAGTGCAAGTTCATAGGGTCACAAACACAATGCCTCCAACTAATATAGACCTCAGCAAAAGGTGACTTGTAGCTTTCATTTAGATGATGTTTAAAAAAAAAAATCCTATCTTGAATTGGCAGGTAATAACAAAAGTGGGCCATAAAATCAAAATATGTAAAAAAAAAATAATACTATAAATAATAATTATTATATTATTAAGGATGTGTCAATGCCAACAGTTTAGGGGAAGGGAACCGTTAGTGGACTTTGGCCATGCCAGGAAGGGACTCAAGTTTAAGCAATGGTTTCTTTCCTAATCTGCTCTCAATAATTTCTTAGTACCACCCTGATAAACATTGTCGTAACCCGCTAACTTTGAAACAGATCTAGTACCACCTGCCAGAGGGTGGATCATTTCTCTCGTGAAGCTTCACCATTTAACCGATGACCTCTCTGTCTACCCTAACTTAGACTAAACTTTTAATCACCTGTTCCATTTTATCCTAAAGCAGTGGTTCTCAACCTTCCTAATGCCTCGACCCTTTACGACAGCTCCCCATGTGGTGGTGACCCCCAACCATAACATTATTTCCGTGGCTACTTCATAACTGTAATTTTACTACTGTTATGAACTGTAATGTATTTTCGTTGTTACAAATTGAACATAATGAAAGCATAGGGATTAATCACAAAAACAATATGTAATTATATATTGTGAAGTGTTTATTTCTAATGACAAATAAATGAAATTTTGTCTTGAATCGTGGTGTAGCATGGGCAACAGTCTTCATATGACAACAGTAAACTACATTTCTACACTTTGCTACACCAAGGAGGGGTGTGTTGGTTCCTAAGACCATGGGAAATAGATGTTTTCCTATAGTCTTAGGCGACTCCTGTGAAAAGGTTGTTCGACCCCCAAAGGGGTCTCGACCCACAGGTTGAGAACAGCTGTCCTAAAGGAACCGAAACCACTTGGGATGGGCTGTGAGTCTCAGAACCTTTACCAAGGAAGGACATACAGAGAGAGAGAAGCGTCCAGCCAGAAGTATGTTTTTACCTCTTCTTCCAAATCTACCACTTGTTGCTCCAGCTCGCTCATCCGAGCTTTCTTTCGGTCCCTGGCGGTCTGGGCTGCGACTCTGTTTTTCAGTTTCCTGAGAACAGAAGGGACAGACCACACACTGAGTCATCTCCAACCGTATGTCTATCTCGATTGGAAACACGCGGCCAGCTGGTGCTTTCACATACATTGACAGATGAATATGGTGGTAAAATACGACCCAGGCTCTTCCCCTCCATAAAACAACAAAACAAAACAAAAACACAGCCTTCTTCCAGCCTGTCCTGAAGGCCTGCTTTATTCTCTCTCTCTCTCTGGTGTTGCTTTATTCTCTCCCAGGTTGCATCATCCACTTGAGTCTTCCTGCTGGCCACCGCACGGGGGCTGGACACCAATATTCCTCTTGCAACATAAGAACTTTCTTCCTCCCCTTTCCACTCCCCCTGCTTCCTAACTCCCTCCAACAGGATCCAACCGGGGCCTGACCCGCTCTCTAGAATAAGGCTGCTGCCACCAGCCCGCTCTCCCCCAGCGCAACTCCGGGAAGAGAGGGGCCGAGGGACGCCTTTCGCTCCAAAGGCTGAGACCCCGGGCAGCCCCGGGGCTGCTCCAGGAGGCTCTTCCTGCCCCAGTGCACGCCGATCGGGAAGGAATTAACCCTGCGGAGCACGAAGTCACCCGCATTTCCTCCCCACCGTCTCCCCAGCGACGTCAGGAAGCAAATACCACTTTAAGGCCGCGGTGACCTCAGAGTCCTTTCAACAAACTGTCATTTCCGCCGCCCCCTCCAAAGAAAGGAGGTAAACCGAGAGGATCATCGACTCCAAGTTCAAAAAAACAAAATAAGCTGAGACCGGTGTGGCTCAGTGGATAGAGCGTCGGCCTGCGGACTGAAAGGTCCCGGGTTCGATTCCGGTCAAGGGGCATGGACCTCGGTTGCAGACACATCTCCAATAGGAGGTGTGCAAGAGGCGGCTGATCGATGTCTCTCTCTCATCGATGTTTCTAACTCTCTATCCCTCTCTCTTCCTCTCTGTAAAAAAAATCAATAAAATATATTAAAAGTAATAATAATAATAAAATAAAAAATAAACTGTCATTTTAAGACAGTCTGTGATTCTGTAACATGACTTTGTTTTAAAAAAAATAAAATAAAACTGAACGACTGCCGAGACTGGTCTGGCTCAGTGGATAGAGCGTCGGCCTGCGGACTTGAAAGGTCCCAGGTTCGATTCCGGTCGGGGGGAGGCGGCTGATCGATGATCGATGTCTCTCTCTCGTCTATGTTTCTGACTTTCTATTTCTCTCTCCCTTTCTCTCTGTAAAAAAAAAAAAAATAAAATAAAAAAAAATCAATAAAATATATTTGGGAAAAAAAAAACTGAACGACTGGACTGTGGTCACTCAACATGCCCAGCTCTAGGCGTCCCTCCTGAGCTAGAAAAGAAGGAAATAAAGGAAATAAAAAAAAAAAAGCCCGAGCAGCCCCGAGCCCCACGGAGCCAGCGCGGTGCAGGCGGCCGGTGCAGCCGCCTTCCGGCCCCGCCCCGCCGGCCACGCTGGCATCGCCCCCGCCAGGCCGCGGGCGCCCGAGCGCCGCCAGATCCAGACCCCCAGTCCCCCC
>PVJN01060026.1:0-11710 GCA_004026805.1 Lasiurus borealis
CTTCCCCTATGGTTATTCCATTTTTATTTCTCAGAAATCACTCCAATATTTATTTTAATCAACAAGTATTTACTAGGACTTACTAGATGTTTAGATAATATTGAGTCATTAAGAGGAGAGAAAGATATTCAAGAAGGTCACTATAACTTAAAATTTAGTTGGGAAAATGATATATAATTACTTAAACCATTATGTCCCAGTGCAAATAAATTTTCAGCTATCATGGACATGATAAAACCTGAGTTGGCTCATAAATAACTAAATCCGTATAAGGAATAAGAAAGAGACTAGCATTCTAAACATTTAGAATAGCAAAGTGTGCTCAGTGTACTATGAGAACAAAACAAAACAAAACAAATAAAAGAAACAGAAGAAACAGAAAAAGAAGAGAGAGAGAGAGAGAGAGAGAGAGAGAGAGAGAGAGAGAGAGAGAGAACCTGCCTTGCTGGAGCCAGTAGGTAGAAGCTGAGGATGAAGCCCTGAATTTTAGTTACATACTAGAGGCCTGGTACACAAAATCCATGCATAGGTAGGGTCCCGAGGCCTGGCTGGTGATCAGGGCCACTCAGAGCCTTCTGGATGATGATCAGGGCCTTTCTTCATTTACAGGTGGTCAGTGCACATCATAGTGAGTGATCAAAATCCTAGTCTTCCAGTCAAACTCCTGAGGGGACACTCTGCATATTAGGCTTTTATATATATATATATATATATATATATATATATATATATATATATATATATATATAGCTATATTTTAACTTTCCTCGTATTTTAAATACTTCATTGCCTCAGAGTAATGAGACTTTCTCATGTTCATTCTAAATATTTTGCCTTATATTGAAAATTTTATGGAATAACCTTTACAATCAAAAGCCTCTTTTGATTTTTTTCTATCATTTCTTTCTTTAAGCTCAGAATGTAATTATTTTCTCATGAAATAGATGACATAGAATGCTCTAAAATGGAAACATATCAAACTGAACATATCTCTAATGCCACTCAAGACCTATTTTCTATTCTTACTTTTCCTACATAAAGAATTATATCATCATTGCTGAGGTCATCCAAGCCAGAAATTAGTAAATTTGCTTTTAGGCTTTTATTTTTATTTATTCAAATTTTGATTATTTTATAGTTCTCTCTAATTTTACTTGCTAAAATTTTCCAGATTATCTTTATGTTGTTTGTTTCTATGTGTTTTAATGTAACTGTTGCTACCCTTTTTTCCCCCTGACACTAAAGAGTTATTACCAGGATTCAGTTTAAAACTATTCAATCACTACTATGTGTTTTTACAAAAGAACTAATCATCAGCATAGTATATGAATTCTTCAGGATCCCTTCACAGCCCTCTTTTCCAATCTTTGCTCCCACAACACTCTTCCTCCTTAATTACTTTGCACCAGCTATTTAGAATCAATTACATGTCCCATAATGAGCATGATCTTTGCAGTTATATCTTACAACTTAATTGTGCTCTTCACCTTGCATCCAACTCTGGTCCTTCCAGACTGTGTTCAAACATTTGCCCTTGCAAAGATTTTGGTGAAGCTGATTGGGTTTCTTTGCTATTTTATTAGACTACATTATAACCTTTATCATAGCACTTTCAACTTCATGCCAAACTAAAATAATCAATTTAGTTATTTGTTTCATTTTACCTTGCTCCTCTGCTATAATGGCTGCTTGGTCTATGGTAAATATTCACTATCTTTTTACTAAACAAGAAAATCTTATTTAGTTTCTCTGAAATTTCAAAAAGATAAAAAAGTTGGGATGGGGATAGGGAGTGGGGAGTTGTTTTTCACCAGAGAAGGGAAAAAACAAACAAACAAACAAACAAACAAACAAAAAGACTAATTCAAAGACCCTGACTCCATGCTATTCATAAGCCACTCTACAGTGGAACAGAAGAAGTCTCTGAAAATTGGAATCTATATGAGCTAATCCAAAGAAAAACTGTTCATAAAGAGCACATTGTTTGTATCAAAAAAGTTCAAGCAACATTTATTTACTGCTTGGGTTTGAAAAAATAATTAATTTTTCAGATAAGACTTCAATTTTTTTAACTTATTTTTTTTTGAAATTTTAAATCTCAATCAAATTCAAGAAATATTTTTGAGCTTTATCATGTATCATGAACCATGTTATTCTGTGAAATGCCCAGCATACCTATGAGGCTGTCAGATTCCAGACTCAATATTTTAGTTGCAGTTTTGGAAGAGTCAGCAGAAAGTTTAAGGGAAAGAACTTCAAGAAACAGATATGAAAGTAGTGATTTCCAAATTACAACTCAAAATAAAGAAACTTGGAAATGTTTTTGTTCATGGAAAATATCAGCATTTTTTAGATCAGACTATGAAAAGCATATGCAGTTAGATTTTTAAAACCACTTGAGAGAGATTTGTGTGCACACACTATGAAATGGAAGCTTAGAAGTGAGATAAAAGTGTTGGAACAGGCAGACAGCCATGCTTATTCTGTGGAAGAGCTTTGAACATGAGGAATCAGTCAAACAAAACCTAACCATTTTCACAATAAAAAAAATATATAGTTTGCAATTTCAGCAACTACTTTACATTTGCATCATTTGCATGAGTACCTCTACTTTTTATTCAGACTAAAGCATGGTTTGAAAGGAAGGCATCTTTTCCTCCATTCTAGAGGAACAATGATCATCTTAAGGACATTTTTCTTATTATATAAAACTAGAGTAATGGTGCAAAAAAAATCATGCACAGTGGTGGGGAGTCCCTCAGTCTGGCCTGCACCCTTTCTCAATCCAGGACCCGTAGGAGGATGTCTGACTGCAGGGATCAGGCCCAAACTGGGAGTCAAACATCCCTCTCACAATCCAGGACTACTGGCTCCTAACTGCTCATCTGCCTGTCTGCCTCATCACCCCTAACCACTAGCCTGCCTGCAAGATCAACCCTAACAACTTTGAATGCCTGCCTCATCACTCCTAACTAATGGCCTGTCTGCCTGATCACCCCTAACTGTTCACTTGCCTACCTGTTCATCCCTAACCACTCTCTTGCCTTCTTGATCACCCCTAACCACCTCTGCCTCAACCCCGCATGGCAGCTTCATCATAAAGGTCACCTAGAATGATGTCTGAAAGGTCATTTGGCTGTCCTGTCTAATTAGCACATTATGCTTTTATTATTATAGGTACTAATATATGTCTATAAACCTGAAGATTTGTTATTTCATAATCATAGAAAAAATACCTACTGTTCTCAAATGTAGTCAAAATGAAGTAATTCTTAGTATTGATTGACATTTTGCCTGTGAGTCTAACATTCATAAATACTCTGAGGAAATCATTAATTGATTTACTAATTTCCAAATCAAATAATTTCCCTTTGAATGATTTATAAGAAAAACACAATTTAAACACAGATTAAATATGACAAAAGAATTATATTGTGCATATGCAGAGGTAGTTATTCCATTTAAATACTGACGTGTCAGTACCCCAGACTGATTTGTCCTTATATATCACACTAGCTCACAGTGTCAGTTTTAAATATTACCTCCAGTCAAAGGGCCAAGAAAAAGTTTTTTTAAATGACCATTTTAAAACTTGCATGAAAAAATAAAAGTTACCAAAATATCAAAGACAAAAATAAAATTAAAAAAAAAAAACTTGCATGAACAAATTGGATACATAACCTTATGAAATAATGGCTATATTTCCTTGTTTATTAATTATCTAGCCAAACATGATATATGCTTTAATCACCCAGAGTTTCCCAATCTAAACTCAGTACAAAGAGAGGTACATAGGCATCCAGAATAATTTTCTGAAACTGGTAAATTCCTTAGCAAATAGAAAAAAGTAATAATAACATATATTATTATTTTTATTGTGTTACATTGTTGTTTTGATTTGCATCTCTAGGATAATTAGTGACTTTGAACATATTTTCATGTGTCTCTTGGCCTTCCTTCTGTCATCTTTCAAAAAGGTTCTATTTAGGTCCGTTGCCCATTTTTTTATTTGATCGTTTATCTTCCTTTTATTAAATTGTATAAATTGGCTGTAGATGTTGGAGATTAAACTTTATCAATGATAACATTTGCAAATATGTTCTCCCATACAGTTGTCTTTCTTATTGTTTTGTTGATGGTTTCTTTTGCTGTGCAAAAGCTTTTTATTTTGATGTAATCCCATTTGTTCATTTTTTCTTTAGCTCCCATTGCCTTTGGAGCAGTATCAGTGAAGAAGTTCATTTGGCATATGTCTGAGATTGTGCTGCCTGTGGATTCCTCTAATATTTTTATGGTTTCCCTTCTAATGTTTAAGTCCTGTATCCATTTTGAGTTTATTTTTTTGTATTTGGTGTAAGTTGGTGTCCAGTTTCATTTTTTTGCATGCATCTGTCCAATTTTCCCAACACCATTTATTGAAGAGGTTGTCTTGGCTCCATTGTATGTTCATGCCTCCTTTGTCAAATATTAGTTTAACATAGTGGTTTTAGTGGATATCTGGATTCTCTATTCTATTCCATTGGTCTATATGTCTGTTTTGTGCCAGTACCAGGCTGTTTTGAGAACAGTTGCTTTGTAATATAGTTTGAAATCGGGTATTGAGATCCCACCTACTTTATTCTTCTTCTTCAGAATTGCTGTGGCTATTTGCTATCTTTTTTTGTTCCAGATGAATATATGAAGAATTATTTCTAGGTCTGTGAAATATGTCCTTGGTATTTTAATGGGTAGTGGCATTGAATCTATAGATTGCTTTAGGTGGTATGGACATTTTAATGAAGTTGATTCTCCCAATCCATGAGCAAGGTATGTTCTTCATCTGTTTATGTCCTCCTCTATCTCTTTTTACAGTGTCCTGTAGTTTTCTACATATAGGTCTTTTACCTCTTTAGTTAGCTTTATTCCTAAGTATCTTAATTTTTTTGGTGCGATGGTAAATGGGATTGCTTTTTGAATCTCTCTTTCTTTAATTTCACTATTAGTGTATAGAAATGCCACAGATTTCTTGGCATTGATTTTATATCTTGCTACATTCCCAAATTCATTTATTAAGTTAATTAGTTTTGGGATGGAGTCCTTCAGGTTTTTTATGTACAGTATCATGTCATCTGCAAATAAGGACAGCTTTACTTTTTCTTTTCCAATTTTGATGCCTTTTATTTCTTCATCTTGTCTAATTGCAATGGCTAATACTTCCAGTACTATGTCGAACAGGAAAGGTGAGAGTGGGTGTCCCTGTCTTGTTCCTGTTCTTAGGGGAAATGGTTTTAGTTTTTGCCCATTGAGTATGATGTTAGCTGTGGGTTGATCATATGTGGCTTTTATGATGTTGAGAAATGATCCTTCTATTCTCACCTTTCTGAGAGTTTTTTTTATCAAGAAAGGGTATTGGATTTTGTCAAATGCTTTTTCTGTATCAATTGATATGACTATGTGATTTTTATCTCTCAATTTGTTTATGTAATGTATCACATTTATTGATTTGCAGATATTGTACCATCACGGCATTCCTGGGATTAATCCTACTTGGTTATGGTGTATGATCTTTCTGATGTACTGCTGGATCCGATTTGCTAGAATTCTGTTGAGGATTTTAGCATCTATATTCATGAGAGATATTGGCCTATAATTATATTTCATTGTGTTGTCTTTATCTGGTTTTGGTATTAGGGAGATACTGGATTCATAGAAGATGTTTGGAATGGTCCTTCTTCTTGAATGTTTTTGAATAGTCTGAGGAGGATAGGTTTTAATTCTTTCTTGAATGTTTGGTAAAACTCTCCTGTGTAGCCATCTGTTCCCAGGCTTTAATTTGCTGGAAGCTTTTTGATGATAGCTTCAATTTTTTCCATGGTTATTGGACTATTGAGATGTTTAGATACTTCCTGATTGAGTTTTGGAAGGTTATATTTTTCTAGGAATATGTCCATTTCTTGTAGGTTGTCCAATTTGTTGGAATAGAGTTGTTCATAGTATTTTTTAACAATCCTTTTAATTTTGGTGGGGTTTGTTGTCATTTCTCCTCTTTCATTTATGATTTTGTTTATTTGGGTCTTCTCTCTTTGCTTTTTGGTGAGTCTAGCTAGAGGTCCATCAATCTTGTTTATCCTTTCAAAGAACCAGCTCTTGGTTTTGTTGATCTTTTGAATTGTTACTTTGGTTTCCATGTTGTTTATCTCCCCTCTGATCTTTACTATTTCCTTCCTTCTGCTTACACTGGGCATTTCTCATTGCTCTTTTTCTAGCTCTTTGAGTTGTAAGGTTAGGTAATTCATTACCATTGTTTCCTGTTTTTTGCAGTAGGCTTGTAGGGCTATGAACTTCCCTTTCAAGAGCTTTCACTGTGTCCCATAAATTTTGTATTTTTGTGTCATCATTGTCATTTGTTGTTATGATGTCTTTTATTTCTTCCTTGATCTCTTTGGTTACTCAGTCGTTGTTTAATAGCATGTTGTTTAGTCTCCATGTGTTTGATTTCTTTCTATTGTATTTATTATAGTTGATTTCCAGTTTTATGCCACTGTGGTTTGAGAAATTGCTTGATATGATTTCTATCTTCTTGAATTTGAAGAGACTAATCTTATGACCCAACATATGATCTATCTTTGAAAATGACCCATGCGCACTAGAGAAGAATGTATATTCTGTGGCTTTGGGGTGAAATGGTCTGAAGACGTCAATTAATTCTATCTGGTCTAGTTAGTCATTTAGGATTGATGTTTCTTTGCTGATTTTTTGTTTAGAGGATTTGTCCAGTGGTGACAGTGGGGTATTAAAGTCTACTACTATGATTGTATTGCTGTCAATCTCTCCCTTAATATCCTCCAGGAGTTTTTTTTTTTTTTTTTTTTTTTAGGTATCTAGGTGTTCCTATACTGGGCGCATATATGTTTACCAGAGTTATTTCTTGTTGTTGGATTGTTTCCTTTAGTATTATGAAGTGGCCTTCTTTATCTCTTGTTATGTCCTTCACTTTGAGATCTATTTTGTCAGATATAAGTATTGCAACCCCAGCTTTTTTTTCATTTCCATTTGCCTGAAATACCATCTTACATACCTTCACCCTCAATCTATGTGTATCTCTTTTCCTGAGGTGAGTGTTTCTTGTAGACAGAAGATATATGGATCATATTTTCTTATCCAATCAGTTTCCCTCTGTCTTTTGATTGGAGCATTTAATCCATTTACATTTAAAGTTATTATTGATAAGAATTTATCTGTCTCATTTTTAGTCTTCACGCCCAAGTTCTTTCTTCGCTTCCTATTTCTTTTTATTACAGCAGACCCTTTAACATTTCTTGAATTGCTGCTTTGGTGGTAATCCCTTAGTCCTTTTATGTCTGTGAAGCTTCGGATTTCACATTCAATTTTGATTGAATGTCTTGCAGGGTACAGTATTCTTGCATTTAGACCCTTCCTTTGTATGACTTTGTATATTTCATTTCATTCGTGTCTGGCCTAATGA
The DNA here is from genome assembly GCA_004026805.1 of Lasiurus borealis. Lineage (NCBI taxonomy): Eukaryota > Metazoa > Chordata > Mammalia > Chiroptera > Vespertilionidae > Lasiurus > Lasiurus borealis. Next base: position 7,466 of record PVJN01060026.1, read on the forward strand.
GTTCCTGTTGAAAAATCAGTAGCTAGTCTTATGGGGGTTCCTTTGTAGGTAACTTTCTGTTTCTCTCTGGCCACTCTTAAGATTCTTTCTTTATCGTTGGTGTTTGCCAATTTAATTATAATGTGCCTTGTTGTCAGTTTGTTGGGGTTCATTTTGCTTGGGACTCTGTGAGCTTCTTGGATTTGTGTGTTTTTTTCTTTTCTTTTCTATATTGGGGAAATTTTCTGTCATTATTTCTTCAAACAGGTTCTCTAATCCTTGCTCCGTTTTCACTCTTTCTGGAACCCCAATGTTGTTTTGTTTCCTGCTATCCCAAAGTTACCTTAGGCTCTCCTCTTGCTTTTTAATTTTCTTTTCTAGAAGCTGCTTTACTTGGGTATTTTTTCCTACCGTGTATTCTAGTTCACTGGTGTGCTTCTCTGCTTCTTCTAGTCTACTTTTGATGTTTTCTATTGAGTTCTTTATAGCAGTGATGTCATTTTTCATTTCTTCTTGATTATTCTGCATTTCATCTAGGTTCTTCTTCATTTCTTCCTGCTTCTTCTGTATTTCTTCTTGCTTCCTCTTCATTTCCTCTTGGGTCTTCTTTATTTCCTCTTGGCTCTTACTCACATTGTCGATTTTGTCTTCCATTCTTTTCATCCACCTTATGATCATTTATCTGAACTCTTTCTCTGGCAATCTTATATCTGCTTCTATTTCATTTACTTCCTTTTCTGGTGTACCTGCCATTCTGTCTTATGTGGGCTGTTTCTTTATCTGCCCATGGTCTTTCTTCTCTGGGTGTCTGGTTATTTAGTGCTCTCTCCTACGTTGATTAAAAGGCACAAGCTACAACACAACCAGGTACCACACAAGGCACTGAATAGAAATGTATTCAGGATGTTAATAATCACAAATAAGGTGACCACCAATGAAAGACAAATTAGGAGTAAGTAAAAAGGAAAAGAAAGAAATGACAAAATCAAATTGTGAGAGGAAGAAAATAAATAAATACATAAATGAACAAAAGATAAAATAAAATAAAAAATAAAAAGGAGAAGAAGAATAAAAGAGAAAGATAAAAAAGTCAGAGAGAAAAGAAAGACTATAAGAGAGAAAAGAGGAACAAAATATAGATGTCTGGAGAAAACAGCAATAGAACAGTCACTAATCCCAACAAATGCTGACAACCAGTACCTGGAGATTAATACAAACTACAAATAGCAACTGGTATTGAGGGAGGCGAGGGAAAAGAGAGGTAAAAAACAAACCAAAACAAAGCAAACAAAAAGCAAAATAAGACAAGTAGAATAAGCTAAAATAATCTTACCAAAAAAGTACAAAAACTTGATATAATCACTGTTTAGGTAAACAGCAAAGGACATTGAGAAAAACATCTTTTTGGATAATGAATACAAAAAGAGAGAGGTTTGTATGGACTTGGAATAGGGGATTTGAAATTAGATATATAAGTGGGGTGAAATTTTAACCAGGTAAAGAGAAAGAATAGCTAGAATCTAAAGTTGGAAAAGGGAAAGAGAAAACAAAACAACAAATTGGGGTAAGTTAGGAAGAAAGTGTTGACATAAAGGTAGAGTTGAGATAGAGTAAAATTATGCTAAAGGAAGATGAAAATAGAATGTAGAATTCTAATTCTGAAGTAAAATAACGGGAAAACAAAATGACACTTGTTTTGTTCCAAAAAGGTAAAATAGTAGTAGTAATAATACTAGTTGAAAACAAAAAAATGTAATAATTAAAAAGGTAAAATCAACTGAGGAGGAGAGAAAAAAAATAGTTTTTAAATTAAAATATGCAAAAATAAAAATAAAATAAAAAAAATTTAAAAAAAAGAAAAAGAAAAAGAAATGGAATGGTCATTCACTTCCACTATTGTTCTGCTTGGAACCTGTGTTTCCCAGTCAGGAGGGTAGTGCAGTTCCACTGCTGAGTTGTTCCACTACTCTTTTTATTCTTTTGTGGTTATGAGAGAGTCAGTTTGTGCGTCATCCACTGGGTGGCAGTGTTTCAGAATTGACCTCTGAGACTAAGCACAGGACCTCTCTAGGCTGTGCTCAGATCCTGTTACTCTGAGGTTCTCAAAGCCGGTTTGTGGGGATTTTGCAACCGGGACACTATAATAACTCCCAGGCTGTCCCTCTGCCTCAGATGGAAAACGAGTCGTTTTCCAGAGCTCCCCTCTGTCAACAGCTCTGAGAGTTTGCCTCCACACTTAGTGATCACGCTCTGCTCCACATCCGCGGACCTCTCCAGAAGCAGCTTTCCCCCAGTCCCGTTCCCATAGTGTGCATGTCTCTGTTCTGCGGGACAGGCGACCTCACTTTATCCCAGGCGAAATCTCGCCTTTCCGTGTGCTGTGTGGATCTCCTTTGAGTCTGTGTCTGTGCCGATTGGAGCGTGGTGTTCTGGGTCGCTGGCTGTTCGGTGAGTGCTGCAGCTGCAGCTTCCAGACTGCCACAGACATACACTTCCCTCTGCAAGATGGCACAGTCTTCGTGTTTGTGCTGGTGGCTCTGGCAGACAAAAACCCAGTGGCAGTGGGGCTGCCTGGTCAGGAGAGCCCCGTCCAGCAGTTTCCCGCCTTCTCCTGGAGGATAACTGATTCCTAACTTGCCAACAAACACTCCCAGTGCGACTCTCAGCTGCTCTCTCTCCCTCTGCCCAGTGACAAAGCTCCAGATGCATCTGTCTACTCTGCTGCCATTTTTCCTCTTCAGAATCTATATATTTTATTATTAAGTAAAAAAAAAAAAATATATATATATGTATATTTACTTTTCCTAATTTTAATTTTGGCACATACATAAAACTTAAAGTGCTCATAACAGAGCTGTCAGTCTTTCTTATTCCTTTATTACGATTGACTTGAAGAACTCAGCAGTAACATAGGTCTTGGGTTACTTTAATTCATTAATTTTTCCAGAGAATAGCTAACGTATTTTGACCAGACTGACATACTTCAGTTTGGGGATAGCAGGATGAGAAGAGATAAACCAAGTAACATATACTATATGCATAGACCATGGATTTGGGCAATATTAGGTGATGAAGACTTGCGAGGATGAGTAGGAGCTGAGAGGAGGGAGGAGGGAGGGATGAAATGTGAGACATCTGTAATACTACCAACAATAAAAAATACTTATACAAAAGAAAGAAAATCATATGCCTGCCAATAAATAAAATTATTAGTCTGTGTGGTTTCTTTAATTCCTTTATTCTTTAATTGTGTTTTCTTCTACATGTTGAAAAATTTGTAAAATTCATTAATCTACAAATTGTTTCCCAGTTATTATTATAATAGCCAAATTATCTTGGACTTTGAAGCTGACCTTTAAGTCACAGCAGCCTTCCAAATGAATTTAAGGTTTGAGCCTACAATCACTTAACAGGCATGAAAATTGCACAAGAAACTAAATTGCACCCACAAGCAACTAAATGCATAATTAGCCATTGGAACTTCATGCCAAGAATCCAAATTAGCCATTCAATTGTACCTGCAACTGGTCACCTGAAGGCTCAATTAGATGCACATAGCTTTGCCTTGACAATACATATGTGTCACAAAATAGCTGACTTAATTTTTAGACCAGGAAAAGGCATGTGGCCTTTCAGAGCTTCCCTGAAGAACTCAGCTTTGGAATATTTTGTTAAATCTAGACTGTCTGCTCTCAAATAACATTCTCCAAACATTTTCAAAATGTTTTGTTACCTTTTTTTTCTTTTCTCATATCACTTGTTTAGTTTGGCGGACCACACAGAGTGGTAATAATTTGTAACTCTGTACTTCTGAGAATAATTACATCTAAATATCCGTGTTTTACAGAATTATGCATGCTATCTTTCAACACAGACTGGTTAGTAATCACCAATGCTTGTTCTGGTAACACTGGGGTTTCCTAAATAATATATTTTCATGGAAAAATTATATATTATTAAAACACAGTTGTTATTTCATGGGGAAGGCTAAAATTAGTCAGTGTTGATGTATTATATTCCTACTTTTATTATATTTTAGTATGATATTACTAGATCAAGGTGTAGAACAGACTTTTATTTTTTTAGGGATGCCACCACCTTCTTTTAAAGACTAAAAAGTATACAAAAAGTCATGAAGGTAAGATAAAGAATACACTCCTTACTTTCACTTGTTAAATCTTAGATTATTATGGTTCATTTGTCACAACAAATGGCCCATTTTTTTTTTTTTTTTTTTTACATTTTTTTAAAAAATTCTTTTTTTTT
>PVJN01060027.1:0-12049 GCA_004026805.1 Lasiurus borealis
GAGTGAAATCATAGGGTCGGTCCGTAGCTCTCCCCGACTGGCTTATTTCACTTCGCATAAATCCTCAAGGTTCCTCCATGCTGTTGCAAACGGCAGTATTTCATCCTTTCTTCTGGCTGAGGAGTATTCCATTGTGCACAGTCTGCTTTCCACAGTGGTTGTACAGTCTGCATACCCACCAGCAGGGAATGAGGGTTCTCTTTTCTCCACACCCTCTCCAACGCTTGTTATTGCTTATCTTGTGGATAATGGCCACGCCGACAGGTGTGAGGTGGTATCTCATTATAGTTCCGATTTGCATTTCCCTAATTGACAGTGATGTTCAAATATCTGTTGGCTGTTGGTATGTCTTTTTTGGGAGAGGTGTACTTTTAGGTCCTTTTTGACTGGATTGTTTGTTTGGTGTTGAGTTTTATGATTTTTTAATGTATTTTTGGAAATTAAATCTTTGTTGGAGCTACTGTTTGAAAATACCTCCCATCTGGTTGGCTACCTCTTTGTTTTGTTATCCTTTTAGGAGTGTTGATCTTAATCATTCTCATAACTATGTGAGATGATGGATGCATTAATTCATTTAATTGTATCATTTCATAGTATCTATCTATCTATATATATAAAAGGCTAATATGCAAAGTGTCCCCGCAGGAGACCAGGAGTTCAACCGCTTGCTATGATGTGTGCTGACCACCAGGGAGCAGCGCTGAGTGAAGGAAGGCCCTGGCCAGCAGCCAGAAGGCTCCAATCGGCCTTGATTGCCAGCCAGGCCTGGGGCCCCCACCTGTGCATGAATGTTGTGCACCTGGCCTCTAGCATACACATAGATAATCATGTCACCTATACTTTAAATTTTGTCAGTTACACCTCAATAAGGCTGAAACTATTTAAGAAAAGAAAAGCCTGTATTAAAAACTGATTTTAATATCGACTTGGCCGAACAAGTGTTTCGTAAGGGTCGATAACATGTCCACCCTGCTTCTAATTTCCGATGCAAAAGGATATTAATGGGAGATATAAGATTCACATACAGAAAACTATTTGAGAGTTTTTTTGAGATTTGTTAATGGAGTTGTAGACGAAGTAAAAGGATTGCTAAAGCCATTGGTCTGGGATGATGGAAGAGATCGGTGGAGGACCCCGGTCAGCCAGGGAGGTTTTCTGAATGAGGACTCTGAAGGTAGGCCAGGTCGTGTGTGAGGGGCAGGCCGTGGGGGGTTGTAGTGTGGGCGTAGCCCCAGAAGAATCGGACCAGTCAGGGGTGGGGGGGATATGCACACACTCAGGGGCCATCTGCAGTGCTTCCCCACCCTCTACCCCCAGTCAGTTCTCACGTGAAGGCTACTGGGTTGTCCACTCTGATGACTTCCAGAGTGGGCATCAGTCCCTCCTAATCTGCATGTGCCTCTTTGACGTTCAGCCTCCATGTGGGTTCAGCTTTCCAACTGGCCTCTGCAGCGGACTCACTTCCTGCTCACTGTCTTCTGCCTGTAGAACACCTTGTCCACTCTGCTGGTCTCTTCTGTCTTCCCCGAGATACCGCCAACATTGTCGGCCCCTGCAGGCAACCCTTTCCACGTGGTTCTTCCCGCCTCCACTCCCCTGCCTCCCCAGGGTTTGGCAGCTGCTCCCTGGATTTTCTCATGAAGTGAGGTCTTTCTGAATAGGTAATTGCTTTGGTCCTCTTTTTTTAAAAAAATATATTTTATTGATTTTCATAGAGAGGAAGGGAGAGAGAGATAGAAAGTCAGAAACATCTATGAGAGAGAGACATTGATCAGCCGCCTTTTGCACACCCCACAGTGGAGATGTGCCCAAAAGCAAGGTACATGCCCCCGACCAGAATCGAACCCGGGACCTTTCAGTCTGCAAGCCGACGCTCTATCCACTGAGCCACACCGGTCTCGGCTGTTTTGGTCCTTTTTAATTCCCATCCCCTGTCCTGCGGGATGTGTGCATTGAAACCACGGACACTCACACCACCAATACCATGCCAGGACCCCAGAGGGCATGACTCACCCTGGGTCACATGTGCACCCAGGAGCTCCAGTCAGTAGAACGGAATGTGGAGATAAGGCCCTCGTGGTGGGCACGTGGGGTTCTGCTCGTCACGGCGTCGCAGCCTTCAGTTCCTTCGCCCTGTGACCAGCTCGAAGCCTCTACTTGTCCTCACCGCCCTGAGAACCTCCTCCCACATCAGCGGTTCTCAACCTGTGGGTCTCGACCCTTTTGGGGATCCAACGACCCTTTCACAGGCGTCGCCTAAGACTATTGGAAAACACCTATTTCCCATGGTCTTAGGCACCAACACACCGCTCCTCGGTGCAGCAGAGTGTAGCCATGTAGTTTACTGTTGTCATATGAAGACTGTTGCCCATGCTACACCACGATTCAAGACAAAAAATTTCATTTATTTGTCATTAGAAATAAATATCTCACAATATATAATTATGTATTGTTTTTGTGATTAATCACTATGCTTTAATTATGTTCCATTTGTAACAACAAAAATACATACTGCCTCTCAGATATTTACATTACAGTTCATGACAGTAGCAAGATGACAGTGATGAAGTAGCAATGGAAATCATTTTATGGTTGGGGGTCACCACCCCGTGAGGAGCTGTCTTAAAGGGTCGCGGCCTTAGGAAGGTTGAGAAACTCGTCCCACCTGCTTGCCCTCCGCTCCACCCTGTCATTCCTTCTTTCCCGTTCCGTCACGGCCTGCAGAGACCGCCATCGCTCTTTGCCAACGTTCTTGCCTCCCTTGGCCTTTTGTCCCAAAGAGTCAGGATTAGTGCAGCCTCGATGGGAGAGAGGCTTGATGGGAGGATGGAGAAGATGGTTCTGCTGCCGGATTGTACTGTTGTCACACGTCAGATAGAAAGCGGCGATAGGGAATTCAGCAGATTTCTCGACAGATGTGGTCGAACGGCAGGAAGTGGGAGAGATAACAGGAACGAAAGCTATCTTCTTCTCTCTCTCTTTTTTTTAAAATATATTTTTATTGATTTTTTACAGAGAGGAAGGGAGAGGGATAGAAAGACAGAAACATCGATGAGAGAGAGAGGCATCGATCAGCCGCCTCCTGCCCGTCCCACACTGGGGATGCGCACACAAGCAAGGTACATGCCCCCGACCGGAATCGAACCCGGGACCTTTCAGTCCACAGGCCGACGCTCTATCCACTGAACCAAACCGGTCTCGGCTATCTTCTTCTCTTTTCGAGAGCCGACCCGCCCACGTGGGTATCCGGGGGGGTGAGAGAGAGGAAGGCGCCACCCGGCACAAGCACCCGGAAACTGTCCACCACCGTTCAGGCCAGGCAGCTCTGCCCTCTCCCCACGCGGCGGCCTTCTGTTCTCTTTGCCGCTGGCTCTCTCCTTCCGTCCCAGAGACTGCAGCTCGTGGTTGACTTGTTGGCTGTTTAGGATGGAAAGCATCTAGTCCCCGATGGTTGACGGACAGCCGAGGGGAGCGCCGAGCTGGCCCCTCGCGGGCCACTGGCTGGCCTCGGGGCTGTTGGCTGCTGGCTGTGTCCGCTGGCGTGGCTGCTCTCCGCCGTCCTGCGAGGTTAAGGACTCCGGCCGCTCTGTGGACTGTTGTGGTCCTGTTCTCTCTAACGCTTGCCAAAGCTCTCCCGTGCATCTTCGCAACCATGACGACGGCGTCTCGGTCAGATTTCCGTTCCGATCACAGCCTCCCGAGAAGGCCAGCTCAGGACTGCGAGAGCCACTTGCCTTTCTCAGTGACCGCAGCCGGTGCCAACTGGCTGCAGGCTCGCAGGCCTGTCTCTCTGCTCTGTGAATATATATATATGTATGTATGTACATATAATATATATATATACATATATATATACATGTATATGTATATATCCATACACACACACACACACACACACACACACACACACACACACAGAAGAGTCTGTGCTCCCGGGGAGAAGGAAGATGTGCTTTCACTGAAGAGCAGCTTCTCAGAGTTAATTAAGCGTCCTTTTCTTTTTTTTTTAAATATATTTTATTGATTTTTTACAGAGTGGAAGACAGAGGGATAGAGAGTTAGAAACATCGATGAGAGAGAGACATCGATCAGCCGCCTCCTGCACGCCCCCTACAGGGGGTGTGCCCGCAACCAGGATACATGCCCTTGACCGGAATCGAACTTGGGACCTTTCAGTCCGCAGGCCGACGCTCTATCCACTGAGCCAAGCTGGTCTCGGCTAGAAATTTCTTGCACTCATTTTTTTGTTTTGTTTTTCTCTCTCAGTTTTTATAATTAGGCTTTCCATGGGCTTAATCTTCTCATTTAAAAGTGATTACTTGCCCACGTGTTGGGTGCCATTGCTTAGGTTACAGAGCTAAGCCTACCAGGTGGACAAGAAGAGGTGCAGCAAAGTTGCTATAAACACAACGGGACAAATTCTCAAGTTTTCGTTTTCCACCAAGACCCAGGGCATTTTGTAGTCCATGAGAGGAGCTCTAGTTGTTATTTTATTTTTCCAGAGAAAGGAAGGTTTGGGAAGGCAGTCTATTTTTTTTTTTGTATGAAATTCTGCTGCTGTATAAAAGATGAATAGAAAAGTGTTTTGTTTTTTTTTCTTTTTGTTACGAGTCACAAGTTTCTCCACACATAAAGAATCGTTTGGAATTGGAATGATAAAGTTTAGACCTCTCCTAGATAGATTAATAGTGAAATAAAAAATGGTTACGGCATTTTACTTTATATATCAGCTTAGCTAGCATTTTATGTTCTCTACTTCATTAATTTGTAAACAGCCTGAGCAAACCAGCTTTCCCTGGCAAACTCCTGGCATTTTTTTTTTAACTTAAAAACTCTGTTTCGGATTCCTGGATTCACTGCTGTGAAAAAGTGACCTAATATCCCTGTTGTTTTATTTGTTATTTGTAGGCAAGATAATAATATGCACTGCCTACTTTTGTTGACATGACTAAATAAAGGGAGGCGTTTTAAATAGTTTAATGAAGTATGGGACCAGGAGATAATACTCCAAAACATGAACACGTTTGCATGTATATACACAGACGTGCACACACACAAATTCATTATGAAAGTAAATTTGTCTCAACCGAGCCTTTAGTCTTAATTTCTTTTGAAGTTGATCACACAGGAAATTCTAGATTTGTGAGTATAAGACAGACTTCACTCAAATTAGTGCTTTATCCCTGTAGCCAACACGCAGGATACCAGGTGTTTTCTTAGGAATAAACAGACTGACTATGACTTTTAGGGATAGGAAATAGTATTGGGAATAAAATGGAATTAAGAGCAAGACACTGCCCTCACCGATTTGGCTCAGTGGATAGAGCTTCGGCCTGCAGACTGAAGGGTCCCAGGTCTGACCCCCGTCAGGAGCATGTACCTTGGTTGTGGGCACATCCTCAGTTGGGGGTGTGCAGAAGGAAGCTGGTTGATGTTTCTCTCCATCGATGTTTCTAACTCTCTCTCCCTTCTTCTCTGTAAAAAAAAAAAGTGTATATGTGTGTGTGTGAGTGTGTGAGTGTGTGTATGTGTGTGTGTGAGTGTGTATGAGCAAGACACCATTCAACAGGTGTTTAAGGATGGACTTAAACATCAGACTTGTAAAGCCTATCTGCAGAACATCCTCAGTTGGGGGTGTGCAGAAGGCAACTGGTTGATGTTTCTCTCTCATCGATGTTTCCAACTCTCTCCCTTCCTCTGTGTAAATATATATAAGCAAGACACCACTCAGCAGCTGTTTAGAGATGGACTTAAACATCAGACTTCTAAAGCCTATCTGCAGAGCCCTCTCCTAGGGCAACTTTTAAGCTTGTGATTTGCTCGCCAGTGTGCTCAGTGCAGGTGTTGCCAATCCAGAGATGAATACGATATGGTTTTGATGTGGTGATAAAACAGTAGGAGTTACCTGGGGTAGCGGATGCTGCAGTGGAGTTTGTATGACATCTACGGGCAGAAAATAGTAGTTAAAATTCCTCCTAGGATGTCAGGAAAGGATTCCTAGAGGCAGTCTAGGCAGAGCCAGAAAGCTTGATCATGGTTTGCGTGACTCATGGGTCAGAGGTAAGGCCTTCCAGGTGGTTTGAGTAAAGGACCGAAGTGAAAGAGTCATGAGGTGTTTATGATGGTCAGGGTTCGGCTGACTGTGGGGTGGAGATGTTGAGAGACAAACACTGGATGAAGAGCCTGAACAGGTGAGCAAGAGGCAGCCGGGGGTCTTGATTGGCATACTCAACAGTTGGCCTTTGGTGTAGGTAAGCATGGGGAGCACTGCTGGGAATTCAGAAGGGACATAAGATTCTTATTTCATTAAGATCATTCCAGCCAGCTGGTGTGGCTCCGTGTTTGAGCATTAAGCCATGAACCAGGACGACACAGTTAGATTCCTGGTCAGGACATATGTTCGGGTTGCGGGCTCAATCCCTAGTAGGGGGAGTGCAGGAGGAGCAGATCAATGATTCTCTCTTATCATTGATGTCTCTCTCCTTTTCTCTCTCTCTCCCTTCCTCTCTGAAATCAATAAAAATATATTTTAAAAAAAGATCATTCTAGCAGCATTGACGATGGAAAACATGGTCAGTGAGAGATTAGAAACAATTGGGTAGTTTAATAAAATACATTTTAAGGAATTTAGGTAGAAGCATACTAAGAGAGCTCCTCTAAAAGTGTTTTAAAAGAAATGATGTATAAACTAGAGGCCCGTTGCATGAAATTCGTACAAGAGTAGGCCTTCCTTCCCCAGCTTCCCTCACTGCCCAGCTTTGTCAGGAAGGACATCCAGTCCAATTAGCATATTGTGCTTTTATTATTATAGATAGCATTAACTGGAATGGAAGGATGATTAAGGATGTGAAATTTTATTTCTAAGGTTTAAAAGAGAAAGATCATACAATCCTCTCAGAAGAGCATATTAATTTTAATGTTAATTTATGGTAAAGTTAAATTTAATATTAATGTAGGGTAAGTATTGCATGCAGATTAGAAATAGAGTATAAACTGATCTGGGATAGTGGGTAGAAACCTACCCATGGCATTATATTTCGTGGTGAAACACTGAAAGCATTCCCAATGGAGCAGCAGCAATCGGACAAGCTTGCTTATTCTCAATGTTGACATTCAGCACCAGCTTAGATGCCCTACCCAGTGTCATTAGAAAAGAAAAGGAATTATAAGCACAAAGAGTGAAAAAAAAAATAAAGCAATGGGTTTGCCATCTCGGTCGATAGGATAACTTTTGCTTACCACGCAGCATCGGGACAAGCTGTGTTTAAATAACCGCAGGCGGTCTGTGATGAAATATTCAGCGGTATAGATCGGCGACCATTGAAAGCCCAGCCGTTAGTGCGTGGATTTGAGACAGCATTGAGGTAGCTCTGTTTGCAAACTTACACCATAACACTGATGTTTGTCTTTACGTGAGTGTGGCCGTGGTTCCTTGGTGGAAACTTAATTTTTTCCAAACACTGGGTTCTGGCCAAATGGATATTTATTTTAACTCAGAGAAGGCTACCCTTTGTCTGAAATCGAAGGACAAATTCGCTGGAAGCCATTGAAAATACTTTGAGTTTTCTTTTGTTTTGTTTTGTTTTGTTTTGTTTTGCTACAAGGGTTCCAGATTTGCAATGTGTATTTTGCCTTCCATGGGTAGCTATAGGTTTAACATGGACCACGATGACATAGAAAAAAAAATACTGGATTCAGACCCCACCTTTGCCACGATTGGATGCCAGTTTAGCGCCACGATTGGCAGTGGTTCCCCACCTCAGTATGGCTCAGAACCCCTTCAGTAGCTTTTAGGAATTGTGAGTATTGGCCCACCCACTGGCATTTTTAAAGAGCTCGGTACTTGAACCCAATGTGCAGCGAAGACGGAGAGCAGCGGGATGGGACGCCAGGGTCTCTGATGGAAGATTGCTCGCTGACTCCGGACAGACTGACTGACTCCGGACAGACTGACTGACTCCGGACAGACTGACTGCTGTACCACGCAGTGCCCACCTCTCAGGGGCTCACACAGTAAGACTAATTTCTGCCGAAACCGGTGTGGCTCAGTGGATGGAGCGTCGGCCTGCGGACTGAAGGGTCCCAGGTTCGATTCCAGTCAAGGGCATGTATCCTGGTTGTGGGCACATCCCCGGTGGGAGGAGGCGTGCAGGAGGCGGCTGATCGATGTCTCTCTCTCATCGATGTTTCTAACTCTCTGTCCCTCTCCCTTCCTCTCGGTACAAAATCAATAAAATATATATTTAAAAATAATAATAATAAATAAATAAAATAAAAAAGATGTAACCTAGACTGGCCAGCAGGGCTCAGGGACTGAGCCACAACCTACTAACCAGGAGGTCACAGTGCGATTCCCAGTCAGGGCACCTGCCCGGGCTCCTTACCAGTGGGGGGCGCGCAGGAGGCAAAGCTGATCACCGATTCTCTCTCCTCATGGATGTTTCCGTCTCTCTGTCCTTCTCCCCTCCTCTCTGACATCAACACCAATGTAACAAAAAAAAATACATAAGCTGGCAGTTTCCAAAACAAAGATGTCAAAGAAAATGTCAGAGGTCACCGGGAAGGCCTCTCCGCTTTGCGAGGGAACGTGCGTTTCGGATCAGCTTTTACCGTTTCACGCCGGGATTTCAGCTGCTGTTCCTGCCTCTGAGTCTCATTAGGAATAACCTCTGGGGTGAGTGGAACGATTTCCAGAGGTTTTTGCACCACGGCTGTGCCACTACCGTCACCTTGGAGCAGACTCTCTGCTCGTTTTCTGGTCTTTAGGGAGGTACCCTGGGGTGTGGTATTGTTTATATTTTTATTTTTTTTATTATTATTTTTTAAATCTTTTTTAAATTTTATTAATTTTTATACATGTCTCCCCATTGCCCCCCCTCCCTCCCTCCCAGGCATACCCCAACCCCCCAGTGTCTATGTTCATTGGTTGTGCTTATATGCGTGCATACAAGTCCTTTGGTTGATCTCTTATCTACCTCACCTCACTTTAATCTTCCTGCTGGAGTTTGACAGTCTGTTTGAAGCTTTATTGCCTCTGTGTCTATCCTTTTGTTCATCAGTTTATAATGTTCTTTATGACCCACCAATGAGTGAGATCATGGTATTGTTTTTCAGTGTATTTCCCGCACAGGAAAGTTAGAAGGAAAAGTGCTAGGGCCGTGAGTAGCTACGTCTGGTACAAGGCCAACACCACTGGGCTTGCCGTCGGTTCTTTAAAGCGGCCGATGATGAAGAGCAGAGTGTGTGCGGAGAATCACAATGTGCGGGCAGGGTGCGGGGTGAATAGCAGCAGCCGTGGGGATTGAGGTCAGTGTCCCTGTGTGTGGCTCTCTGGTGGGGACAGCGTGGCTCGGCCAGGCCTGGGCAGGGAGGCTGGAGGAAGCCCCGTCCCTCCCCATCCCCCCTCCCCGCCCCCCCGTCCCCCCATCCCCCTGGCTTCCAGCCCCGGCCGCCCCTCTCCCCAGATGTCATCTTATCTCCGCTGTTTCCTCTGCGAGCGAAGAAAACCATGGCCGTTTCCTGCGGCTGATTCCTCACCCTCAGCCCTCACCGGCCTCGGTCCATTTCCCGGGGAAATACACCCAATCCTTTCTTCCAGAAGCGTCGCTTGCAATCAGAGAATCCATCGGCTGGTGTTTCTCCCGGGCCTCTCTGTCACCTGCCCACCTCCTTTTCTGTTCTTCACGGCTCTGTCCTTGGCTCCATCTGCTCTGTTGCTTCTCTGAAAGGGCCCGTGGGAGATTCTGGGGAGGTGCCGGGGGGGTGGGGTGGTAGGGGGGAGGCAGGAAGGGGACAGATCAGCTTGGAGCGAGGGATTATGGATGCTGTTCCTTAGGAAAGGGTTTGGTCCGGTCTCATATGGAAGAGATGAAATTTTACTTTGTATTATTTATTTTTGCATGATTATTATTTTAAAAATGTACCATGTTTTCCAGTGTATAAGGCAAACCCTAACTTTTCCAGTTAAAACATAGAGCTTGGGATACACTCGCCCTACAAGAGGACACCCGGCGTGTAAGACGACCCCTGACTTTTGAGAGGATTTACCTGGGTTAAAAAGCCTTATACGCCGGAAAACACGGTACCTTTATTGTCGAAAGCATTACAGATGTCCCCCTTTTTAAAAAATATCTCCCCTTGCCGAAACCGGTGTGGCTCAGTGGATAGAGCGTCGGCCTGCGGACTGAAAGGTCCCAGGTTCCATTCCAGTCAAGGGCATGTATCCTGGTGGCAGGCACATTCCCAGTGGGTTGGTATGCAGGAGGCGGCTGATCGATGTCTCTCTGTCATCGATGTTTCTGGCTCTCTATCCCTCTCCCTTCCTCTCTGTAAAAAAATCAATAAAAATGTATTAAAAAAATAAATAAGTAAAAATAAAAACATGTCCCCACACTAAGCGGGCGATCAAGCCCTTCCTTGGGTTCTGTGTTGGATTGCAGCTCGGACCATCCCTCGGCTCGGGGGGTGTCGCTCGGGGGGTGAGTGCTACCTGATGGCAGATGTAGGCGCCGGTCCAGGACGGAGCTGGCCTTGTGCCGCCTCTGAGATCCGGTCCCAGCTGGTCAGCGGGTGGACGGCGCAGGCCACAGCGTGGCCCGGGACTGAGATGTGTGGCTGCCAATGCTGGGCCCTGCTCTGCATGGGAAAAGGGGGGTGCTGAGAAAGGCCCTCAGTGATGACACTGCGCCCTCACTTGCCTGACCGAGGCTGCGACTTTGCCCTCGGTCGGTCCGGGGAGTGCTCCCTGCTGGCCACGGGCGGGATAGGACACAGCTCGGCCCCCGCCCTGTCCTGCAGCCCGAGCTCCTCCACGGCCCCGAGGCGGCCTCTGAGACCAGCTGGTGCTGGCTGAGTCCCTCCTGACACACAGAGGAGGGGGTGGTCTCCCTGGCTCCCAGCTCTGAGCACGAGGGCCCGCGAGGATGTCAAGTCTTGTTCTTCTCCGAGTCTCTGTTCCTGCCCCGGACCACGGCCCCCTTTCTGCTCCAGGCAGTGGCTTTGCAGAGAAGGTCTGTGGGGTCCTTTCTCCTCCCGTGTCTCTGGGGGTGACATGGAGCTCCACCACGCTCGCCCTGCGTGCTGGCCTGCCGGTCTCGTTGGAATAAGGAATGAGCTCCCAGTGAATGTGGTTTTCCTTTCAGAGAGGGAGGGGACCAGGCCCAACTCCTTCGCTTTATGTCCCGTGTAGCTCCCTGATTTATGCACAGTTGTCAGTGGATCCGGGTGTGAAACCGCATGCACATGCACACACACACACACACACAGACACACACACCCAAGAGCTACCTTGCAGAGTCTGCCAGCCTGATAGAATGCATAACTGCTTCCCTGCCAGCCTGATAGGATGTATAACTGCTCCCCTGCCAGCCCGATTATCCCAAATTATCCTGCCCCGCCAGCCTGGTCACTCCTAACTCTCCTCCCTTGCCTGCCTGGTCACCCCCAATTGCCCTCCCCTGCTCTTGTTCACCAGTACTCCTTCTTCCTTTTGCCTGATTTCTTTTTTTTAATATATATATATATATATATATATATATATATATATATTTTATAGATTTTTACAGAGAGGAAGGGAGAGGGATAGAAAGTCAGAAACATCGATGAGAGAGAGACATCGATCTGCCGCCTCCTGCACGCCCCACAGTGGAGATGTGCCCGCAAGCAAGGTCCTTGCCCCCAACCGGAATCGAACCTGGGACCTTTCAGTCCGCAGGCTAACACTCTATCCACTGAGCCACATCGGTCTCGGCCCCTGATTTCTTTTTACATGTTTTCCCCATAGAGGTTCTTCCTGCTTAGTGTCTGCACTTGCAGGGTGTTGGCCAGCCGCTCGGCGCACGTGTTCACGCCGCGAGGATGTGGCCTTCGACCTGCGGTTTCCTCCCCTCCCTCATCCAAAACCCACGTCAGCTCTGTGCTTGTTTGTGCAGAAGCCAAAAAGGCAGATTTCCGGTGAAAACAAGCTTGTTTATATCGAGGTGCAAAGTGCACGGGCAGACTAGTCTGTTTTCCAGAGGATCTGCCGACTACTCTTGGGTAGGGAAAGTTT
>PVJN01060028.1:0-11692 GCA_004026805.1 Lasiurus borealis
ATTAATAACTTAAGTGGATATGATTGCAATCATTTCACACATCAGCCTTATGAGGTGAGAGAATTTAATTATGTCTCAATTTGTAAATTAAAGAACTGAGCCCCAGTTCATTTAAGTTACTTGCAAAATGTCACTAAAGCTATAAAATGGGCTTTGCACATGGATTTCTCTGACTCCAGAGGCCTTGTTTTCCACCACTGTCGTGTTTTTCCCTATATTGAACCAGGACACACCACCACAAACCCACACACTGACAGCAAGTGACCAAGTATCCCCAAGGCACTGGGAGCCTAGCTCAAAGCAGCCAATGACAGGATCCATTTTTCTTACATTTCATTTAAAAATTCACATAATGTTTACTTATATTCCAAAATAAAAGTGTACTTTTCTACTATAAAAAGAATGTGGTTTTGTTGTAGCTATTGTTATTGCCCCCTCACACCAAACAAAGTTGATAAGCGTGGGGTACACCTGACAGGTTCATTTTGATGGTTTTTCAAGGGACATGGTGGCATTTCCTGGGGATAACTGACTCCGAGGGGTGCCACACTCAAGGGCTCTATATACCTTAGACCCAGGTCCAAAGCCCTGAGATCTTGGGAACCACAAAATAGCACAAAAATGGGAGGGGAAGATAGCCAGGGTAAAGCGAGAGGCAAAAAAATAGTTACTTTCTTTTTTATTTGCTTGTTTTGGAGTTTGGTACGAGGTAACTGTGGATTAGGTGCTAGAGGTCTTCTTTTCTCAATGCCTGATGGGTCCTTCCCTGTCAAGGGGCTCCATTTGTGTGACATTGTAACTCATACTGATGAGGTTAAGAGAGGATGTGGACATGTCTGACCCTACCTCTGCCTCTCCCTTTGCTCTCCAGAACCCTGTGCCCAGCAATCCTGGGTTCTGGTATGCTTGCCATGCTGCCAAGTGTTACAGTGTGTGAGAATACCTATAGTGGTCCAGCCCTCCTGTGACTGGTGGATATATAGGTTCATTTGTCCCTGGACAGATGTCACTTTCTCCAAAATCAGCATTACTAAAATTAAGATAGTATTTTCACCTGCCATCTCCCTTATTTCCCAACTGATTCTAAACTCAAGCAAAGCAGAGGCGTTCTCCAGCATTTTTATGCACGGCCAGGCACTTTGAGGAAGAAAGAAAGGAATTGGTGGACCAAAATAGCATGTAGGAAGCTGGGGATGAACTCGAAGCAGATGGCTTTCTGTGGTCCTGGAAATTCATTATGTGAAGTATAAACCAAAATAATGCAAAATAAAGAATGTTTAGACTTTGCAAATTGAGAAACTTATCTTTGATCATGGGGTTCCAAATCAACCTTTACTCTTGAGACCTTGTGCTGGGTTTAGGGCTTAGTATATCATTTGGAATTCTCACCTTAGCAGATCACTGCAGTTGAATGGTGGCTCTGTTCACAGGCATGTGGCTTCCTTGAGAGAGTTCAGGGGGTACACATTAGCCCTAAAGCAAGAGCCTTTCAGGTCTTACCTGCCTTGAGCAAATTCAACCACAGGAAATTCAACCATGTCAGCAGAGGCTCAGGCCCCTGATACAGACTTGCAAAAAAATAAGTCTGACTTATAAATACATGCAAGCTTTTTCCTAAACTTTTCAAAGGAGAGTATATCCAAGACAAAGATCTGTGTTAGGGAAAGGTGAAGTCCACCCTAACCAGCACATGAAACGATTACCATTTCATCTGGAAGGAAGCAGGGAAAGAACGGAGGGAAAACAAACCTGAAAGGCATGTCCCACTACTACATCAGAGGCGTGGCAGACAGAACAGCACGTGGATTGGGGAGCAAGGGCAACCTTGGCTCTGAAGTTTGAGTTCAGGAATCAGCGAACAGTCACTTCCCAGCTGAATCATATGTTGAGGGGAAAGTGAATCTTCCCTGGGAGGTAGGTGTCAAAGAACTATCCTATATCCTATCCAAAGAAACAAAGGACTGAAGATGCGCACTGGGGTGGGCTAAATTGTTTTTCCCCCACAAATTCACATGTTGAAGTCCCAAACCCCAGTACATCAGTATGTGACTTTACTTGGAGCTAGGCTCTTGAGATAAGTAATCAGATTAATCAATGAGGTCATTAGGATGGGT
Source organism: Lasiurus borealis (assembly GCA_004026805.1). Lineage (NCBI taxonomy): Eukaryota > Metazoa > Chordata > Mammalia > Chiroptera > Vespertilionidae > Lasiurus > Lasiurus borealis. The sequence continues at coordinate 2,115 of PVJN01060028.1, forward strand.
CCTAGTCCAATATGACTTTTGGCTCTACCAAAGGAGAAATTTGATGATAGGCATGAGAACAGTGAGAATGCCATGTGAACATGAAGACAGCTACCTAACAAGCCAAGGAAAGAGACCTGGATCAGATCCTACCTCACAGTCTTCAGGAGGCACCCACCCTGCCAACATTTTGATTTTAGACGTTAGCCACCAGAAACATGAGACTAATAGATAAATTTTTATTATTGAAGCACCAAGTTTTTAGTCCATCATTATGGCAATCCCATAAAAACAACCCACTCCCATGAGCATCTATGAAGAGTAGACCAGTGAGACAAGTCTATACTCTTATCTAGTCTTTGAGAGCTGAGAAAGAAAAATTAAAATGTTTTTGGATTTTAAAAAATTGAAATTAAAACTTGTTCCTCAGACAGAAAAACATCAATCAGACTATCTAACCTCAGAGGGAAGGTAGGGAGAGGTAGAGGGAAGGGAGAAAGATCAACCAAAGGACTTGTATGCATGCAACGAAGCCTAACCAATGGACACAGACACCAGGGGATGAGGGCATACGTGGGGAGTATGGGGAGGTAATAGGAGAATAAGGACACATATGTAACACCTTAATCAATAAAGAAAAATCTTGTTTTGGGAACTTCAACAATCACAAATTTCTGAATTTCTGAGTTTTCTAAGAAGGTAGCAACGATTCCAATGCTGCCCTGTGAATATACTTGTGTAAAGAGATTCCCACTTGATAAGAGCAGAGAACCAAGGTTTACCTCCAGCTCAGAAAGTTCCACCAACTGAGTTTAAGTTCCCAGGTCATGGAGCTGGCTAGTCATTGTAAAGATGCTAAAAACCAAGAATTTCTCTTCATTTTGGATGTTAATCATTGTTATTATTATTATTTTTTTACTTTACACACAAGGTGACTTAAGTTTTTCATAGGACAATAACAATATTGAAGGCCTTATATTCAAGTTTGAAACATTTAATTTCGTCATTTTTCACACTGGAATATGCTTATAACACAAGCTCTTTGATAATCTCTGATGGCTTAATTTGCAGGTTTGTGTACATAGTTTGGGATCAGAAATATAATAAGGAGAAAAGTTAGCCATGGAATTTTATTAAATTAATACCCTGTTCTGACTCATCTCAAACCCTTCTGGCAGGAGGAATCTTTCCCTCCTCCCACCCCCCACCCCCACCCTCAGAGGATGTAGGAGAGTAACAAAGAGCATGGATGTGTGTTGGGGAATAGGTTTATGGACCAGTCTCACTTTTCAGACTACACAGCACTAGGAATTAGCCAGCCTGTCCAGATTATTCAGAAAGTGCTATTTTTAAATTCGGGGATGAAATTCCATTAGAAGAGATTGTCTTAAAGTGACTCTATTATTGAGAGACAATCAGATTAGACACGCTTCTCTAATCTTCTCCACAAAACAATGGTAACACCCTTCACAAGAAGCCAAATTGACTCTGTCACCTTCCTGTATGTGCAGCAGCTGTTTAAATTCCCAGGCAGTTTTTAAAGGAGAGCTATACGATACTCCAAATTGCCTGTGATCAATCAAAGGGAAGATGAGCCACATCTCGGAAGTGACGGTGCCCAAATTGAAGCAACCTGGAGAAGCGTATGAAACATCATTTAACGCCAAGTCAAGTGTCCTTGCCACTCCCTGAACCCATTTTCTCCTGGTTACAAGTGTTCCCCTCACGGAGACATGCTCAAGTCAGCCTGAGCTGCACATGCAAGCATGACAAGTTCTGTTTGCACCAGCAGACAAAGGGGAACATGGCTATCCACTTGAAGCAAAATGTGATTTTGAACTCTTCCTGGATTCAAATTTGGCCTGTCTTGCTCGAGCTGCCCAGGGAACCGTATGGAATGCTCATGAAAAGCTGTCTGTCCCTGCACCAGCCCACCCTCCATGGAAGTAACCAAAACTAAATCCACATGTATTTCACTAAGATTACTCCCAGTGCGGGTCAGCACAGAACCTGCATCTCAGAAACACCCTACATGTGGATGATTTAGTGTCTGAACAGTTGGTGAGATTGAACAGGTTTACAAAGGAAGATGAAGCCATTAATAAAAGCCATCAGCTTCCAGCTTGACCGATTCAATCCACTCCCCTTTGCAGAGTGAGAGCAAACATATATGAGAATGAAAGTGGCAAAAAAAAATAATTTAAAAATGAGTCAGTGGAAATTTGCAACCATGTGTAATTCAACCATAACAGTATAAGCACAAAACAAATGGGACATAGCTGCCAGAAATCTCGATGGTCATGCCAGGCTGATTCTCCAGCTATGGTCCAGAGCCAGTCTAATCACCCAAAAAGAAATAAAATAATGATTTCAGTAACTCTGAATTCTGATCTCAATTCTCTTCCAATCACTTTAACCATCTCATCACAGATAAAATGGTAATAAAAAAATAAAAGATCCAATAAATGCACTTTTCAACCTTGATGAGAAAGATTGTGAAGCACTCTATCTGAACATTTTATTTAAAAAAAAAAACTTGTGTTCTTTTTTTTACTCAAAAAATATAACTTTAAAAAATAAAAAAGGAGGAATTAAAGTAATGGGTAAATTAATTACCCATTTTAAATATTTCACAATTAATATTTGCACAAACTTCCACATTTTCATATAATTAGATATCTAGCATATATAATGGTAGTGAGATAATCTCCATTATGATTTGCATTTTTGTTTTTTACTTAAAATTATATTATTAGCATTTTTTAATCTTGTCTCCCTGGACATTATTTTCAATAGCAGCATAGCATTCCTTTACTGGGTAGGATTTAATTCCCTTCTTATCATATATAATAGTTCCTTTTTCTTCCTTTGTTGTTTTCCCATTAATATTAATATTATGGTAAGTTTAGTTCAGCAAACACATAACTAGTTATTAGTACATGAAATGCCCTGTTCTAATCACTTTAAATGTATATTAATTCATTTAAATTGAAGGAAGGGAAGTGTGAAATGTGTATTTTTTAATCCCCATTTAAAAGATGAAGGTTAAAGGTTTTCACATTTAACCTTCCAGTTTCTGTTATAAATCTGTCTCTGGTAAGCAGCATGTAATTGCTATACTTTGATCTGAGAGCCTTGACTTTTAATTTGGGGAATTTAGCCAGTTTACTTTTGTCATAATCATTTAGCTCTAAGTTTCTATTTTTTTGTTTTAAATGTCCACTTAAAAGCCTTTTTTTCTATGCTTTAATATATAACTTTTTTGTTTTGAATTTGATTGCTGATTGCTTTATTAAGTTAATCAGTGTTTTTGAAGACCTAGATATAAGTAATAATTCTAATAGTTATCTTGAAGTTTTTCAGAATCACTCTTTGACTTACATTTATCTAAATATCAAAGACAAAATTAAAATGTTCACTTTGGGTCCTTTTTATATAAGATGGTTAGCTAGCACACTTTGACTTTTCTTCATCTATTAATCTATTTGAAGTTTTACATCAAGAAAATTATATTTATTCTGTGATGTGGAACCAGAATGAAAATGAGATGAAGTTTTCAATAGTTTTTCTTTCTAACTAAGTACGTACCTACTTAGCCCTCTTCTACTCTCTTCAGACTTCCATCCCTGTCACATCTCTATCCATTCTTGCAGATAAACTCATCTCCTATTTCATGGAGAAAGGAGAAATCATCAGATAGGAAAGCTCACTCTTTCCTTGACTACATCAGCCTTTTTTGTCTTCTTATGGTTCCTTTTATTTCTACACTCATAATGAAGTTATGTTTTCTTTATATTTATTTATGCAAAAAATGTAAAAAGCAAATTTATATATAAATCAAATGTATATATATGTGTGTATATATATATATGTATATGTTTGTGTGTATATATATATAACAAATATATATATGTGTGTTGTGTGTGTGTGTGTGTATATATATATATATATATATATATATATATATATGCATTTATTTATCAACAAATTTAACACCCATTCTCAAATAAAATAACTTTAGTGAGTTTGGCACTTATGATTTGCATTTATAAAATCTTATCATCTTTAAAAATAAATCATTCATCTCAAATATGCATATTATATGGATATTGACAAAGTTAAGAAATATATTTTATTTTTTATATTTTCCTGTGATTATGCAATTGTGGATATGTTTGCCTTAAAAGTTTTTATTTTTTAAATATGCATATTGAGATATTTATTAATAAAATTAAATGGCCTTGGATTTGTTTCTAAATAATCCAATGCTGGGAAGCAGGTGTTGGGAAAAGTGGGTTGGAAAAGGGAAGAAAAAAATGGACTTGGGTTGATAATTTTTGAAGCCAGGTGATGGGTATACAGGAATTCATTATCCTATTTCTCCTCCTTTTGTATATTTTTAAAATTTACCATAATGAAAAGCTACATAATCACATTAACAACATTTCAAACTATCAAATTCCTCTGATTATATAAACACATATGAAACTAATTTTAACAATCACTGCCAGTCCCTTCCTATTACAACTACTATTTTATGTTTCTAATCATTTAGAGAGAACAAGTTCAGCTCCTTGGGAAATCTTCAGAAATTACTATGGATAGTATTTTTTTTTCAAAAAGGCTGAATGTGAATTATTTATGAAAGCTAAGCATGAAAAGGTGTCTGATGTTCTCATTATTTGACCTAGATATTCTGGGACCCAGGAAAATTTTACACTGGCACCTGGCTTACTTATTCAAAGTGCTGGTGACTCAACGTAAATCTCCTTTGACTTAGAAGTACAGGGACCTGTTCTGAGGATTGTTTTGAACAGTGGCACACGCTTAGGATTCCTAGTTCAAGTCTTGTGAGTCACAAAAGTATAAGCACTGTGATATAAAGTAGATGGGGGATTATTCAGATGCTCTGCTGGCTGTACTTAAACAAGTACATATTTTCCTGTGATCTTACAAAACTTTCTTCTGCTTACACACAAATCCTAAATCTTTAGTTGACTAGACCAACACTGAGAGTAGGACAATTTTGTGAAAAGTGGCATCACCAAACTACCTCTCATTCTATAAAATCTTTGAAGTTGCAGGGTTTTAATTTTTTCTCAAAGTCCTAATTGGTTTGAATTTTATAAGGAAAGGTAGAAAAGTTAGAGGTGGGTGTGTTCATGGTGGTGACATACATTTAATAGGAAAACTTGTGTTGGGGCCTACTGCATTCACACATCTATTTACCCATTCTTTTATTTAGAAAGGTTGAGTGTTTAGCTCACTCTAGGCAACTTACTTAGCTTAGAGGTACCCTTCATACCTGCCTTTGCGGAATTTCCACCTCAGTGTTAGGGGTTCTTTTGGGGGAGGACAAAGGACCTAAGAGGCCAGGAAGAAAGTAGGATTTAATGCTTATATGTCTGTAGTCAGGAACCCAAGATCTTTTCTCGCTGTGACTTTCTGTTTAGGTATGGCAAATGACTTAACACCAGTGGTCGGCAAACTGCCACTCGCAAGCCTCAGTTGGTTGCTCTGTTAACTAATGAGTTTGCCAACCGCTGGACTAGACTAAATGTTACCGTGTAGTTGGAAGCTATGAGGATTAGGCATTTGTGACATATTGTGTGTAAAGAGGTAAAGAGTAGTAAACCAATGGTTTTTAATAGGAGATTCATAGACTATGGATCTTATGAAGGTCCATGGAGCCAGTTAGATAGATTTCATCAAAGTCCATAGATTTCATCAAAGTCTCAAAATAGCTTGTGCTATTAAAAGGGTTGAGAACTACTGCCTTGCCCGCCTATGTTCATAATGCATTAATAATGAAGATTCATTAATGGTGATATATCAGTTCCTCTTATCCACAATTCTGAGAGGCTGCTGATGCTTTCTAGTAGCAGAATACAAGGAGATCCATTTAGAATGACAAATAATTGAACAAGATGAGGGTTTTTAATCAGTCCTTTCTTGACATGCCTCATTTTCTTCTGAAATTTGCCATTAATTATTAGAATTAGTGATACTCATAGGATATGAGAGAGCACTTATTAAAAAATAGAGAGTTCTTTTGTTTGAAATGTTGATAGTTTGAGTTTAGTGTGATGATCCCAGAGGATTTTTTTCTCCTTTTAAGTTTAATACAGAAGATCTATGCAATATTTATTAAACTTAGTTTCTTTAACTATGATTTGGCATAATACAAAGCATTCTTGATGATATAGAAGAGGTTAAATGATCTTTACAAATTGGAATGTTATGCCTTTGACTCTAAGTATTTTAATGGCCACAAATGTGTTTTTACTATAAACATTAAATGCATGTTTGACACTCTACATTTTGTGTAATGTCAATACCACAAAATATGTAAACTATATTATGCAGATGTGGAAAAATCTAGCTGGTATTTAAACAATACTATGCACCATTAACAGTTTTATGGCATGAGATGTACATATTAACTTAAAAATCTTAATTTTGAGCCCCTAAAATGCCTTTAAAATACCATTGTGTTGCTACAAATAAAACTTACAGTGTACAATTGAAAATACCAGCTGCCTAGTATTGGGCAATACTCCAAATCATGAAATAAATAACCTTAATTCCATACAAACATAAATAAGTATTACCTAAATAAATGAGAGAGAAGAGGTCATTTTCTCATGCAGAATAATTTCAAATACTTATCTGGATGTTCCACCATCAAGGAAGGGAACAAAACTCACCAATCAAGTGCAGGATTAGCATAGTGACTTCCTTCCACAGAGAACGGCATGGAAAGAGGGAAAATAAAAGAGTGACTTTACAATAAAGAAACCTGAGCTTCTCATAAGAAAAGCATCAGACAAATCTAGGTAAGTCAAAAATACCTCAAAACTATAAAAGCCATCAAAACCTAGGGATGTTTGGGAAACTGTCAATCAAGAGAAGACATAGGGACTGAATGGAATATGGTATCCTGAATGGGATCCCAGAAGTCAAGAAAAGACACTGAGTAAACCATACTCTAATGCTTTCAGAGTCTGTGATCAAATCTCATGGAGAGAACAGCTTTAGATATTCTTCTCATTCATTTTCCTGGAGATAGCAACTTCTTTTAAAGGGACCTTTGGGTCATTCTCATAAGAGTTTTTTAGACCAGCATCTACTATCAACTGTTAATAACTTACTTCCTGTCACTTGACTGTAGGATCTAAAGGTCTGATGTGAGTTTCTCCATTAGCAAAGGCTGTGAAAGATGTGCTCATGAACATGACCGATTTGGCCTCTTGTCAAAATATTCTAAGTCACTCAAAGATAAATCTGCCTATCCAACATATTGATTTATTAACCTGAAATAAAATTGTGCTTTCCCATAATGAAGGAGTTTAAGTTATAAGGAGTCTATCAGGATATGAACTGCTCTATTCCTCAGCTTACTTGGCTGAGATTCATTTTAATGAAGAGAGATAGAGATGATAGAAAGATAGAGACAGAGAGAAGAGAAGGAGGGAAAAGAGGGAAAGTGGGATGATGACAGGAGGGAGGGTAGAAAGACAAGAGGGCTTAAGCATAGAATATGACAAACAAGCAGGGAGAGAGAAATCACTGAGCAACCTTTATCAGATGAACTACTTCGCAAAATTATTCAAACCAAAAAATAAATGTCCTTTCTCATAAGAATTGATTGATTTCAGCTTTAGGAATTAACCTGGTATCCTTTGCACATATGACATAATTCATTTAAAAATGGTTTTGCAGTATCCCAGATTCATTTAAAAATGATCTTGCAGCATCCCAGATTCAGACTTCAAATGCAAATGCTTTTTTCAAATACTCTACCAAAGTCTGACCACTTATTTAGTTTCTGTTTGAAAACATTTGGCCATGCATATGTAGAGGATATATACAACTCTTTAACTCTTTTTAAGAAGGATGTGGGAGGAGAATTCTTAGCTTGACTGTGCAGAAGCTTTTCGTTTGATATAGTCCCATTCATTTATTTTTGCCTTTACTCCCCTTGCCTTTGGGTTCAAATTGTAAAATCTTTTCCAAGATCAAGGTCCATAAGTTTAGTTACCTGTTTTCTTCTATGCAATTTATTGTTTCAGGTTTTATATTTAGGTCTTTAGTCCATCTTGAATTAATTTTTGTACATGGGGGCAAACTGTAATTTAGTTTCATTCTTTTGCCTGTGGGTTTTCAATTTTCTCAGCACCATTTATTGAAAGGCTATCTTTTCTCCATTGTATGTTTTTGGTCCCATTGTCAAAAATTATTTGCCAGAGGAGCCAAGATGGTGGCATAGGTAAACACCTACACTGCTGCCTCGCACAATTTCAAAACTACAACTAAAAGACAGAACGGACATCATCCAGAACCACAGGAAAGCTGGCTGAGTGGAAGTTCTACAGCTAGAAGGAAAGAGAGGGGCTCACAGAGACCCAGAGGAGCTGTAAAAAGCTGAGGTACGGAGACATGCGCGCTGAGAGAGCGGGTGCCAGAGTACCTGGCTGGCTTTCTCTGGCGGGAGGGAAATGGAGACTCCCAACGGCATTGAACCCCTTATCCTACGACACTAAACTCCAGATCCAGCTGAAACTCATACGGGGGGAGTTTAGACTGTGAAAAGGGAGAAGTGCACAGAAATTTAGGGGATTTGCAAAAGATAGGAGGCCTGGTCACTGTGGCGCTCGCACACACACACACACACACACACACACACACACACACACGGCACCGCAGGGAGGACAGATTGCTGATTGTGCTGCTGGCTTTTGAGACTGGGCGGAGACAGACCCTCCCAACTGTGCCACTTCTGAGTCCACTGGGCCCCTGTTTCGGGCGAAACCCTGGAGATCTAGACTCCTGTGGTCCTGGTACGCAGGGGAGCAGGGGAGCTGGAAAGGCAGCGGTCTAGAGCAACTGCGGGCGCGCACACAAGGACCGCTCCAGCCATTACCCAGTTACATGAGACTCCGAGGCCGTGGAGGGCGGGGCCGACTGGAAGGCAAGGCGGTCCCTTAAGCCCTGAGACCCCACCCATCCCAAGCTCAACAGAGGCTTCTGTGGTCTTGCAAGTAAAAAAGTTTCCCCGACATAGTGAAAATGCCAAGACAAGGGAAGGGATCAAAAACAAAAGAAATGTAGGGGAAAAAACGACTGGATATAGAGTTCAAAACCATGCTTATAAGGTTTTTCAAGAATATGCTAGAAAAGATGGATAAATTTAGCGAAAGCCTACTAGAGATACAAAAGAGCCAACAAGAGATGCTAGAGATGATGCATAAAATTAGCGAGTCCCAAGAGGAGATGAAAAAGGACCAACTAGAGACACTGACTGAAATAAAAAATATACAGAGTCCTAACAGCAGACGAGAGAAAAGCAAGAATCAAGTCAAAAATTTGAAATATAAAGAAACAGAAAACACTCAACTGTAAAAGCAAGAAGAGAAAAGAATCCAAAAATGTGAAGATAATGTAAGGAGACTCTGGGACAGCTTCAAGCGTACCAACATCAGAATTGTGGGGGTGCCAGAGGAAGAGAGAGAGCAAGATACTGAAAACCTATTTAAAGAAATAATGACTGAAAACTTCCCACATCTGGTAAAAGAAATAGACTTACAAGTCCAGGAAGC
>PVJN01060029.1:0-11692 GCA_004026805.1 Lasiurus borealis
GATAGAGAGTTAGAAACATTGATGAGAGAGAAACATTGATCAGCTGCCTCCTGCACACACCCTACTGGGGATGTGCCTACAACCAAGGTACATGCCCTTGACCGGTATTGAACCTGGGACCTTTCAGTCCGAAGACTGACACTCTATCCACTGAGCCAAACCGGTTTCGGCAGAAGGGTGTTCTTTTATTTTTATTTTATTTTTACAGAGAAGGAAGGATAGAGAGTTAGAAACAGAAACATCGATCAGCTGCCTCCTGGCACACTCCCTACTGGGTATGTGCCCACACCCAAGGTACATGCCCTTGACCGGAATCAAACCTGGGACCCTTCAGTCCACAGGCCGACGCTCTATCCACTGAGCCAAACCGGTTAGGGCTATTTTAGAGCCTAGCAAGAGTAAGCAGCCAAGTTTCACTGTGCAACCCAGTTGGGCGGGAAGAAAGCAGCAAGAGAACACAGTCCGCTCCTGGCCAGGGTGAGGACCACCTGAGGGCTGAGGCGTCCGTGCCCGCGGGTCTGAGGCAGGCACGGAGGCAGTGTTTCTCTAGTTGATCGTTAGGTAGGTAATTTCTGCAGCTTTCTTTCCACAAGTCCTGTCATGCCAATAAGCCTCGGTGCCTTTGACCAGCCAAATGGGGCAAAGAACACAGGAGTGAGGCCGGCCTCTCCTGTCAGGTGGGGCGAGGACAGACAGCGCAGCCGTCGTTTCCGATGGGCAGTCTGCTCTCCCGGAAACCTCACTATTTAATATTTGAACATATTTAATGTTTCATTACAGAGTTAAACTGTTTCCACATGGGTTTTTTTTTTTCCTCCTTTAAATATATTTTTATTGATTTCAGAGAAGAAGGGAGAGTGAGAAAGAGACAGAAACGTCAATGATGAGAGAGAATCCTTGATCAGCCCAGCCTGCAACAAGAGCATATGGCCTGACTGGGAATCGAACCTTCGGGGTTCATAGGTCAATGCTCAACCACTGAGCCATGTCGGCCGGGCTCCACATGTATTTTTTCAAACAATAAGCAAGTACATAGTGTAAACGCAGAAACCCCCATCCTTCCACTACTGGTCCCTGAGATTTTTGTCCCTGAGGATAACGGAATGCTGTAGACAGTGGAGGAGTGTCCTGCCTGACTTTTTCCATGTATACATGTACTCATGACCTCGCGCACGTGCAGTTGATTTTGTGTTTTGAAAATGGGATCATGCTAAACATATAATTTTATATATATTGATTGATTGATTTCAGAGAGGAAGTGAGGAGACAGAAATATCAATGGTAAGAGAGAATCATTGATTGGCTGCCTCCTATATGCCCCTCACTGGAAATCAAGCCCACAACCCTGGCATGTGCCATTGGCCAGAATCGAACCCCAACCCTTCAGTCTGCAGGCCAATGATCTATCCCAAGCTGGCTAGGGATACACATCCTATTTTATAGCTTTTTGGAAAAAGGTCATTAACATCTCTCAGACATCTCCTATGACTGTCACTGCCTATCTATTGGGTATCTCCTCATTTGATAATTCCCCACTTATTGGTGACACTAAAATTTTCCTTAAAGGCAGGTTTCCATAATTTTCTTTTGATGAACATAAAATACTTGTTTAACTCAATTTTTATATGCAATATATAATGTTGAAACTGAACTGCCTAAAATCCCTCCCTTCAGAAACAATAATTTATTAGTTCAGTGTGTGTTTCTCCAATTTCTTTCCAAAATGCATTTTTAAATGTTTTAATAAAGTTAAGAACATTCCTTTTTTTTGCCAAGACTGGTTTGGCTCAGTGGATAGAGAGCATCGGCTTGCAGACTGAAAGGTCCCGGGTTCGATTCCGGTTGGGGGCATGTACCTTGCTTGCAGGCACATCTCCACTGTGGGGCGTGCAGGAGGCAGCTGATCGATGTCTCTCTCTCATCGATGTTTCTGACTTTCTCTCTCCCTTCCTCTCTGTAGAAAATCAATAAAATATATTAAAAAAAAAAAAAAAGAACATTCCTTTTTGCTAGCTAGCCAGGTGAAAGATGTGCATGGTCCGGGATTCAACAGGAACCACAGAGGGTACAGTTAGAGCTGGGTCTCCTTCCAACTCACGCTGGTGCCCCAGGCTCCTTCCAGAGCAGCCGCGCTCCGCCTTGTGTGTGTCCTCTCAGTGCACATCCCAGCGGGAACATACCTATTACAGACATAAGTTGATCTTCAACTCTATGCACCGTTTAGTACTCTGGGTTTTTCCCCCACTTAGAATGTATTTAAGGAAATTTTCCCATCTCAGTACCAGGTTGATGGCTGATGGTATTTGCCTCGGTACGAGCCTCTTTTAAAAGACACTCTGGTTGCTTCCCTTTTCTTTACTATTTGCAAACTGCTCTTCAGGAAATACGTGTCACTGGGGCATTTTGCGCACGTGGGTATGTCTATCTAGGAACATTGATAGGATAGAATTGCTAGTCCATGGGGACTGATTGGACAGGTGTTGCTCCATTGTTCTCCAAAGAGCCTCATTTTCTTAAGCTCCAGCAGCTGCCGTGTGTGAAGGGGCCTTTTCCAAACCTTCGCCAACCAGTGTTATCGAACTCTTCCCCTCTGTCAACTCCAGAGCAGAATGTGTCCAATGCTTGTTATTTTCATTTCCTTCACTGTGAACTGTCTACTTCTATCCTTTGCCCATTTCTCGCAGTGGTTCTCAACCTTTTTTAATGCTGTGACCTTTTAATACAGTTCCTCATGTTGTGGTGACCCCAATCTTAAAATTATTTTCGTTGCTACTTCATAACTGTAATTTTGCTACTGTTGATGAATCATAATGTAAATATCTGTTTACATTATGTTTTATGTAATGGTCTTAGGCGACCTTGCTAGCAGTTTTCAACCTGTGGGTCGCGACCCACAAGTTGAGAACTGCTGCTGTAGAGCCTAAGACCATCAGAAAACACAGATATTTACATTAGGATTCATTAACAGTAGCAAAATTACAGTTATAAAGTAGCAACAAAAATAATTTTATGATTGGGGTCACCACAATCATAGGACCCCCTCATTGATACTGATACATTTTAAATGGTGATGAAAATTTGTATTACAGATTAGATAACATGGTGTTAGCCCAAGTCAGCAGTTGGGTAAACAGGCACCACTAATACTGCTGGTGATTACCCGTATTAGTAGGTTAAATACTCATCAATTTTTTAAAAATATTTTTTTATTGATTTCAGAGAGGGAGAGAGAGAGAGACAAATATCAGTGATGAGAATCATCGATCAGCTGTGGGTCCTTGCCCTGTTTATTATATTTCTTTTTTATCCTCACCCATGGACATGCTTATCAATTTGAGAGAGAAACATCTTATCAGTTGCCTCCCATATGTGCCCCAAATAGGGATCAAACCCACAGCCTAGGTATGTGCCCTGACTGGGAATCGAACCTGCAACCTTTCAGTAGATGGGAGGATGAGCCAACCAACTGAGCCAAACCAGTTAGGGCCTGTCTTGCCCGGTCTAAATGGTAATGCTACTCTTTTGCTTATTCCAGGACAAACTGGTGCCGGAAACAACTGGGCAAAGGGGCATTACACAGAAGGAGCAGAGCTGGTGGACTCGGTGCTCGACGTGGTGAGGAAGGAGTGTGAGCACTGTGACTGCCTGCAGGGCTTCCAGCTGACCCACTCCCTGGGAGGGGGCACAGGGTCGGGCATGGGCACGCTGCTCATCAGCAAAATCCGGGAGGAGTATCCCGACCGGATCATGAACACCTTCAGCGTCATGCCCTCCCCGAAGGTGTCGGACACGGTGGTGGAGCCCTACAATGCCACCTTGTCCGTCCACCAGCTGGTGGAGAACACGGATGAGACCTACTGCATCGACAACGAGGCCCTGTACGACATCTGCTTCCGCACCCTGAAGCTGACTACCCCCACCTACGGGGACCTCAACCACCTGGTGTCGGCCACCATGAGCGGGGTCACCACCTCGCTACGCTTCCCGGGCCAGCTCAACGCCGACCTCCGCAAGCTGGCGGTGAACATGGTCCCTTTCCCCCGCCTTCACTTCTTCATGCCCGGCTTTGCCCCCCTGACGGCCAGAGGCAGCCAGCAGTACCGGGCCCTGACGGTGCCCGAACTGACTCAACAAATGTTCGATGCCAAGAACATGATGGCGGCCTGCGACCCGAGACATGGGCGCTACCTGACCGTCGCCACCGTCTTCCGGGGCCCCATGTCCATGAAGGAGGTGGACGAGCAGATGCTGGCCATCCAGAACAAGAACAGCAGCTACTTCGTGGAGTGGATCCCCAACAACGTCAAGGTGGCCGTGTGCGACATCCCTCCCCGGGGCCTCAAGATGGCCTCCACCTTCATCGGCAACAGCACGGCCATCCAGGAGCTGTTCAAGCGCATCTCCGAGCAGTTCTCTGCCATGTTCCGCCGGAAGGCCTTCCTGCACTGGTTCACGGGCGAGGGCATGGATGAGATGGAGTTCACCGAGGCGGAGAGCAACATGAACGACCTGGTGTCCGAGTACCAGCAATATCAAGAAGCTACGGCCAACGATGGTGAAGAAGCTTTCGAAGACGACGAAGAGGAGATCAACGAATAGAGGCGCGTCCCTGTCTCAGATGCAATTCAGACTTTCTTGCTTTATCTCGGATGTGTCTTAACTTCAGTGGTTGTTCAATGATGCACTGGTCTAAATATATGGGCGCAGGCCCCTCCCAAATGCAATAAAATTGTACTCTCGGTCATCTTAGAACTAAGAAAGTACATTAAAATAGCAGAGAATTGGCAGTCCTCCCCAATCACATCAGACGAGGGACGTTTTCTACTGGAGGACTTAAAAAAGAACTTGTGGGCCATCAGTAAAGGGCTAAGTGAAGACACCTCACCTTCTATTAAGTGTTCGACCATGTCTGAGAATTAGCAGGGAAGTTATAAACAGTATTTTTTCATCCTTTGTGAAATGAAGCTGTGCCGTGTTGCCTTATCTTGAATATGCAATATTGAACCTTTGAAACAGTTTATTCGTAATAAAACACTAAAACTTGTTCCTTCGTCTCTCCCAGCTTTTGCTTATGTGACAGATTTGTTAGGTTGCATCCTTACGATGATGGCTCAGATCTCTAGTCGGCCCTGGGTGGCCTGCCCCTGCAGCTCACTGAAGGCTTTTCCTGACTTGCAGGCTTTGCCGGCAGGAGCCAGAATTCTGAGCCTCCAGGCTGTGCGGGCATAAAGAAAAGCCCATCAGCCCCGTGTGAAGAGCATTTAGACCTCCCACAGAACTTTCCCGCTCCCTAGGCTAGTGGGCCCCAGCCTTCCCGAACAACTCCCTGAGATTTGCCAGAGGACCACCAGCTACCTTCAGGCTTCCAGCTAGCTCTTGGAGGGTGAGGGGTACTGGGTAGGTGGGCTCTCAGAGCAGGACCCCAGGCCAGCATCCTGGCCCGGCACAGAGGGTGTAATAAATGGCCACTTTATGGTTCCTGTAAACTAGCCACTTCTGTAACAGGACTTGTGAAGTCAAATTCCACAGGACAGGACCAGGCTAGTTTTACAAGTAATTGGCCAGCACTGGCAAAGTTAGCTGTGAACCAGTGAATATGCTTTAGCCAAAAGAACGTGGTGGTATGTCACTTCTAAGCGGAAGCAAATGTGAGTGCTTGGCCCTCTGCTCTGACTCCCAAGTGGGGGACCCCGATTCCTCCTATAAAGATAACCCAGCTTCTCCATCAGTGACTGTGGAGCAAAGCCTCCTGGTCTTTGTTGGACATGAAGGAAGAGAAGTGAGTCTTTGCTATTTGGAGCCACTGAGATCTCAGGCCACCTCAGTGTGACACACACACACACACCCCGCCTGGTGCTGTGATGCCAAGGCTCACACCCACCAACTAACTGCATTTATTTGTGTTAAGTCCTAGCCTTCTTTTTCTTTTTTTAAAATATATTTTATTGATTTTTTACAGAGAGGAAGGGAGATAGAAAGTCAGAAACATCCATGAGAGAGAGACATACATCAGCCACCTCCTGCACGCCCCACAGTGGAGATGTGCCCGCAAGCAAGGTACATGCCCCCGACCGGAATCGAACCTGGGACCTTTCAGTCCGCAGGCCAACGCTCTATCCACTGAGCCAAACCGGTCTCGGCTCCTAGCCTTCTTTTAAGGGTTTTGTTGTTAACCCTCACTTGAGGATATATTTCCATTGATTTTTTTTTTTAGAGAGGGAGAGAGAGAAACATCGATGTGACAGAGATACATTGATTGGTTACCTCCTGCCTGCAACCGAGGTACATGCCTTTGACCGGAATAGAAGCCGGGACCCTTCAGACCATGGGCCAACACTCTATCCACTAAGCCAGTGGATACAGCCTTCCTAAGGCCGCGACCCTTGCATACAGTTCCTCATGTGGTGGTGACCCCCAACCATGAAATTTTGCTACTGTTATGCCTCGTGATGTAAATATCTGCATTTTCCGATGGTCTTAGGCGACCCCTGTGAAAGGGTCATGCGACCCCCGAAGGGATCGTGACCCACAGGTTGAGAACCGCTGCACTAATCCTTTTTTTAAAAAAAGTTTGATTTTAGAGAGGAGAGGGATAGAAACCATTGGTGAGATATATCCAGCATGCCCCCTGCTGGGTATCCAGCTCAAAACCCAGGCATGTGCCCTGACCCAAATTGAAACCAGTGACCTCTTGGTTCATGGGTCAATGCTCGACCACTGAGCAACACCACAGGCAGCCTGACTGGGGTAGACAGCATGACTTGAAGTGATTGCAGAAGTCTGAACTATTTTGTGAGACTACAGTAAAAATACACCTTACCATTCCCATCTAACATGGAAATGTGCTAGGTTTGATTTCCTCCGAGCACCGGCTGTAGGCCAGGCTCTATTTAAGTCCCAACATAGGTAACACTCACTCCAGTGCCTAGAGTGCAGGTGTGACCACTGCAGAGGAGCCCTGCTGGGTTGTGGGTTACCATCTGAGCCTCCCACAGAGCTTTGTCAGTTTCCTTACTGAATCAAACATGACTCATGCTTGGCACACCCCACTTTATTCCACCCAGATCCTCATACACTGCACCTCTGCACTGGCACCTCTGCAGTGGGAAGAGAAAGGAGCACTGAGCATCTCATCACTGCTTATGTGGAGCACAGCACCCTAACACCCTGATGGCCGAGTTCTCCTACAGCCTTAAAACAAGGTTTCACTCAGCTGCTTCCCACCAGCATCCCCTGAGGAAAGAGGGCAGTCGGTGTGACTTCTGAAGGTCCCTGCCTGAGCCACCTCCCATCCCATCCGCCCAGTGCTGCTCCAGATGCCACTGAATCTGTGTCTTAAGTCTGAGGAGTCACTATTCCCACAACATACTTAACTACATCAAGGATACACAAGGCAAGTGGAACATTAAAGGAAGCTGCTAAAATATATATATTAATAAATGCAAAAAATGTATGGTACTTCCAAATCCAAATAATGGCTTTGTAAGGTTTAATCCATCTATATTTGCAACACTGCAAACCTCTGCTTTTCTGGACCCACACACCCTTCTAATAGTAATGGTCACAGCTTACATTTCAGAGCAGCCACGTCATGGAAGACCCAGGGCACAGGGGCCTCTCTAGCTTATTGTCACTGCTCTTCTCTGAAGTCCAGGTGATGGCTTGGGACAGCCTGCCACACCTGCTATGACACACTGACTCCCAGTCCCAGACAGTGTGACCAACACATGGTCATGACAAGTCTAGTAAGGGTGTAAATCAGATTCTCGCCCTGAGCTGGTATCCAAGTTCATCATTCCAGAACACACAAACCTAGAAACTCCTCATCCTCGTGTGGGAGCAGATGAGAACCAGAGACTAAAAGAAAGTATCCCAAGCATAAACAGTGGCCCTGTGTGTGGTCAGGAGAAAAAAGTAAAATGTTTACCCTTTATTTCTGATGTAAAGAAGCCATATTTACATAATACATTCATATTTCTTTAATATGTTACAGCTTTCTGTAGAAAATCATTCCAGTAAAACAGCAACATGTGGTCTGGATTCAACCTTCAAAGTATTAGTCAAATTTAAATATTCTTATCAGGAATTCAATTTAATTTCACAGTCTCTGAAGGGAAATGGGAATGAAGGGTGGGGCGATGGAAAGTGAAAGACAGGCCTCTCCCCCGCTGGCAAGCTTTCCGATTCTCTCCCTGACATGTCTGCTGGTTCACTGATGGTGCAGCGGGACCAGTGCCGGGCACCACGCTCCACTCTCCCAGCCACTGTCCAAGAGCCCAGGGCTCGGGAAACCACCCCGCCACCCCCGCTGGAACTGCTGAAGCTGAGGATTAAGTACTCCTCTCCCCACCACTTCGACTGGTCAGCAGCTGGTTAAGATCAACTTAGCAGTGTTCTCATTCTTCGAGAAAGCCAAAGTTGAAATAACGTGCACACTGAACCCATTGACACAAGCTAAAACGGCCTCCCTCCTCGGATCTGATTGGCAATTTTCTCCTCTGGAGACACCTCCTTCTCCTTTTCCCGGTCTTTGTTCCAGTCCTTCAGGCCCTCTGGAAGCGTGGTGTCCTCATCCAAGCTGCCAGTGCCTTCCACAAATTCTTCATAGGTAGATTTTTCCGCAAATGGTCTGGGGCCCAAAAGTTCAATCATATCATTCTTATCTAATACTTCTTTTTCTAATAATAGAAGAGCAACCTGAAATATGAACAATACAGTTAATCAACAACGTTTATAGACAACCCCACCCCCCAAAAAGTTTAAAAACCACTGAAAAAGATACATGTAAGTCACATAATTTTGGAATAAGGTGTGCGAAATACTATAAAAACAAATGTCCAGCAGTTAGGGAGTGGCTAAATATATTTGGTATATCAACACAATGAAAAGTGAGATGCATAATGTCTGTAGTTTACAATATTTGCTTTTTAAAAGAGGAAAAATACATCTTTCATTGATGAATCATCTTCTATTTTTATTTTTAACTATAAGAGGCTTGGTGCATGAATTTGTTTATGTGGGGGGAGGGTGTCCCTCAACCCAGCCTGCACCCACTCTAATCTGGGACCTCTCAAGGAATATCTCTCTCACAATCCAGGACTGCTGGCTCCCAACCACTTGCTTGCCTGCCTGATTGCCCCTAACCACTTCGGCTTACCAGCCTGATCACCCCTAACCACTCCCCTGCTGGCCCAATTGCCCCTATCTGCCCTCCCCTGCCAGCCTGGTTGCCCCTAACTGCCCTCCCCGGCTGGCCCAGTCACCCCTAACAGTCTTCCCCTATAGACCTGGTCACCCCTAACTGCCCTCCCTTGCCAGCCTGGTCACCCCCAACTGCCCTCCTCAGCAGGCCTGGTCACCTTATATATTTTTGTCTACATCTTTAAAAGATAAAATCTCTTAAAAAAAAAAAAGTAAGTAGATCTAATGATCTAATTCTTTAATATATTGTTTGTATATAGAAGATTTGAATAAAAGCTTTAGGATTTCTTCTTAGACCATCTTTAATTCTCAAATTTGCCTATTTACAGTTACGAGAAACTACTTAAGTTGTGATATTTTATTTAATCCAATATGTAAAAAACATTGTCATTTCAATGTGTAATCATTTAAGAATTGATATATTGTACATTCTTTTGTTCATTCTAAGTCTACAGAATCAGCGTGCATTTTATGCTCACAGTCCATCTCAACCCAGATCAGTCACATTGACAAGTACAGGCTAGGTTAGGCATTAATGGCAAGGGCTCTGCAGACAGTTGGGGCGACCAGGCCAGCAGGGGAGGGATGACCAGGCCAACAGGGGAAGGCAGTTAGGGGCAATTGGGCCAGCAGGAGAGTAGTTAGGTGATCAGGCTGACAGAGGAATGTTTAGGGGGTGATCAGGCTGACAGGCAGAAGTGGTTAGGGGCAGTCAGGCACGCTAGCAAGCAGTTGGGACATCTAGGTCCGAATCCTGGTCCTGCCACTTACCAACTACCTGCCTGATGACCTTAAGCAAAGTAAAGCAACATTGTTTCTTTTGTTTCTTTATGTAGTAATGTCTTCATTTGTAAAATGCGGATAATAATATAGTTACTTCATGAGGTTGCTGGGGGTTTTAGATAAGTTAAGCAAAGGCTCTAGCCACTTCTCCTTTTGATGGCTCCTGGCTGGCTCCACATTATTCTTAATGGACTTAATTTTCTGATGGACCAGGCAGAATTTCAGAATTCTACGGTGTTTCAAGATCTGAGGATTACTTCTCCCTTCACAAACAGTTACTTTGTTGTTGCCACATATGAAAGGGTAAATAACAGTATAATTCTCTGGACCCATTTGAGCATCTATGGTGTGTATGTGGAATCCCTGAGCTAATCATCTCATTTAGGTGAGCACTTCCACTCTCTATTGTCTTTTACAGCTCATTTTTCTCTTTAACAATTGGCTGTAGGGGAATAACCAACAAATCTTTTATCTGGTCTGGAACTCCTATCCATATATCACTTGCAAATGCCTACTGCTATGTCCTCTTAGATGTCAAGGCTGAATCCCTTCCCTATTCCCACCCCAGGCTGTATTTGCCAGTAGAAGGAGCCCTGGAGTCATTCCAAGGGCTTCCTTCCCATCTAATCTCCACTTAATAAATCTTATTAACTTTAATCAGCAATTCTTGGTTTTTTAGATGTCACCACCAGCACCACCTCAGGAATGTTACACATGCCTACAACAATTCTGAGCTGGTCTCTGTTCTAGTCTCTTCCATCTCACTGCTGCCACACTCTCCTTTTAAGTGATGAACTTGAATCATTTCTACTTAAGATTCTTTAAGGACCCCCTCCCATAAAACAAGGTGGGTAGATTAGACCAGTGGTCGGCAAGCTCATTAGTCAATACAGCAGCAAACTTCGGCTCGCGAGCCACAGTTTGCCAACCACTGGATTAGACAAACCATTTTGAAAGTTACTTTTATGCCCTAAGTGCCTAAAATTATGTTTCTAAATTTTCAACTTGGCTTTTGAGGATCTGGGTATTGTAGTCTCCCTTTCCCCCATTATCTGCTCCACGCTGGCCAGCCCAATTCTGCCTTCCTCCCCATACCCTTTTCTGCTCAGCAGGCCTCCATGCTGAGCTCCTTTCCCATTGACGAGAATCTGACTATACTTCCAGGCAAAATTAAGCCCTGGGTTCTATACAAAGCTTTCTCTGTCCATTGTTCTCTCTCGGAGCTCCTACTGCTTGCTCTCTGGTGTTTCACAGACACTAGCTCTCTCCCAATTACACTGTACAGTTTTGTGAAAAAGATGTCATGGATTTTTAGAATTGCACAGCACAGCGCAGGCTAACAGAAGGCCTCTCTGCAGACTTGCTTATGAGTAGTCTGCTTTAGAACATCCTTTTATCTGTGTCAATCCCTTATCAGGCTTCTTCATCTGTGTTTTTCTGGTTAGATTGAAGAATTGTCAAAGAACAAAAAGTTATAATTTTGGTGGCATGGGGTCTGAATAAGTAACAGTTTACTAGATGCAAGAAATCCACTGAATTAAAAAAGGAACCGTACCCTAACTGGTTTGGCTCAGTGGATAGAGCATCGGCCTGCGGACTGAAACGTCTCAGGTTCGATTCCGGTCAAGGCATGTACCTTGGTTGTGGGCACATCCCCAGTAGGAGGTGTGCGGGAGGCGGCTGATCAATGTTTCTATCCCTCTCCCTT
>PVJN01060030.1:0-11692 GCA_004026805.1 Lasiurus borealis
CTGCTCCAGCCCATCCGCATACTGGAAGGCCGGCCCCATCTCATACTCGTACATGTCCAGGGCCACCTCGCAGCTCTCCCGCACCACGCGCTCGGGGTCGGCCATGTGGGCCCGCAGGGCAGCCAGGCAGGTGGGGCGGGCAATGGCTCCCAGGGCCTCAGCGCACTCATGTCGCACCATGGGGCTCTCAGTCTTCTGGGCCAGGGCCGCAGCCAACTGGGGCACGGCCGCCTCATGCTGCAGCTGGCCTAGAACATAGCCGATCTCATGGCGAAAGAGGGCACTGCCACAGTGAAGGCCTGTGGGAGGGACAGAGGGAGCAGAGGAATCACTGGGTGAGTAGAGCCATCAAAGAAGCTGAGGACAAGCGGGGACATAGGGCTGGGCACCCAGGGGCAGAGACAAGTAATAACAGGAAGACATTAAGGATGCAGAAGCCAGATTGCTGAGGGTCTACTCTGCTGACTGGTGTGTGACCTCAGGCAAGTCTCCTTGCCTCTAAGATTGCCCACCCACCTCAGAGCAGGAGTTAATTTGTGTAAAGACCGTGGGGAAGTGCTGGGACAAGACCCAGGGAGCACATCCCCTGGACTAGTTGCTCCATGTCACAGATGCAGCCACTAAGCCTCACCGAAGGGCCCCTCCTCACCCTCAGCCAGTGCCAGGGCAGCCTCCTCGCCACCGACATCTCGAAGGGCGAACATGGCTCGGTATCGGTCGAACAGCGGCAGGGCTTCGTCCAGGAGCGCTTCCCGTAGCCGCCCCACATCGTGCTCCTTGGCCGGAGGGGCCGGGTCCACGGAGAGGTAGGGCCCTGCTGCTGCTGCCTCCCCACTGTGTTGCTGCAGCCACTCCAACCGACAGACAGCCAGCTGGCACGTCTCAGCCACCTGCAGAGAAAGGTGGCAGGCGACCCCTGGGGACATGGTGGTGGGCCTTGGGGCCCCCTTCCTATCCTCTGGGGGTAGTTAGGGAATGATAAGGGAGACAGGGTCAGGGAACGGCTCAATGCGATGGTGACATCAGAACCAAGTGAGAGGTAGAGTCAGGTGGAAACAGCCAATGCAAAGGCCCTGAGGCAGGACCTGCCAGACCTGTCAGGGAAGAAGTGAGGGGGAGCTAACCACAAAAGTGACCTGACTACAGGTGGTCAGACAGACGATGGGCGTGTGGGCCACAGTGAGGACTCGTAATTTTATCCTAAAGATGATGCATAGCCATGAGAGAGATGGACAACAGAGGTGCCAGAGAGGTGAGGACAGTTCAGTGACTCAAGGCCCAAGACAGAGTGGGTTTTGATGGCAATGAAGTTTTCAGTTTTGCCCAATTTGGGAGCAGCCTGACTGCCACCTCTCTCCAGAATTCCTAGTCAAGGAGTCACCACTGCAAACAGACCCAGGTCTGGGGCTGATCCAGGCAAGGGCAGGGAGAGGGAGGGCCCGTCCGAGTTACCTCAACAACAGGGTCGGTGGAGTACTGCTTCAGGATCTCCAGAACTTCTGGGTCCCCGATGGCGCCCAAAGCCTCCCCTAAGAAGAACCAGGGAGAGAGTTCATGTTGATTAGTAGAAAGGACCTAGGCACCTCAGGGGAAGCTCCCAACAGGCACTCAAAAACGTTTGTCCAATGAATGAAATGAATAGATGAAAAAGGGGTTGGCAATCTACAGCCCACCCTCTGTTTTTATATGCACAAAGAATTGCTTTTATAGTTTAAAAAAATTTGTTCTTAATCCTCACTCAAGGATATGTTTTTCATTGATTCTAAAGAGAGAGGAAAAGAGGGAGGAGAGAGAAACATCAATCAGTTGCCTCATGCACATGCCCCAGCTGGGGATCAAAACTGCAGCCTAGGTATGTGCCCTGGCCCGAACTCATGACCCTTTGATACACAGGATGGTGCTCTAATCACTGAGAATACCAGCCAGGGCTACAAAAAAAGAAAAGCTTTTTTAATCAAAGGGATAATATTCATGGCACATGAAAATTATATGAAATTCAAATCTCAGCATCCGTGGGTCCCACCCATCTGTTGACTCTGGTTTACAGTGGCTTTTATGCTACGAAGGTGGAATTGAATTGTGGGACAGCCTGTCTGCCAGTGGGACTGAAAACACTACCTGCCCTTGACAGATGTGCTGAGCCCTGGCTTGCACTGGGTATGAGTGAGAAGCAGAAGGGTGCCCATGCCATCTCACCACTCACCTGCCTCGTGGCGCACCATGGGCTCCTGGTGGGTGTCACGCAGCACATCCACCAGCACAGGAATGGCTCGGCGATCCTGCATCTGGCCCAGGCAATAAGCCAGCTCGTGCTTGAGCAGGACGGACTCATCACTGAAGGCCCGGCTGATCCAGGCAATGGCGTCTGGGCCGCCAAGTCCTCTAAGTGTGAAGAGTGCCCGGAAGCGAGCCTGCAGGGGCTGCTGGGGGTCACCCAGTGTCTGCCCAATGGCCTCTACCTCCTGCGCTGTCACCATGGTGCACGCCTTTTTCCTGCCAAGGCTCTTCTCGGGCACAAGAACCTTACCATGGAAAACCAAAAGGCCAGGTTAGAGGCGTCCTTCTGCTCAATGACTTGTTCATTTAATTTAAAACCTGGCCAAGTGGCTCCCTGCCTGCTGTCCAGCCTAGCTATATCTAGGTTGTAAGTCTGGTTCTGGCCCTACCTACTTACTGTGTGGAACTCCCCAGGTTACTTTCCCTCTCTGGGTCTTGGGCCTATAATCAGCAATTACCTCCGTGGGTCTGCTCTCCACACAAGAGACCCCAAGATAGCTCCCCCTGACCCCCACTTTTGGTATCTGTGCTCAGTGTGCCCCTCCCACAATGAATAGGACTGACCTGTGTAAACAGCAGGATATGGAGGAAATGACAGTGTGACTTAGGAGGGTAGGTTGTAAGAAACACTGTGCAACTTGTTACACAGCACAGGTGACTGATATAGGAATCCTTTTAGCATATAAACCGAACATGTGGCTCCCTTGCAAAATCCTCCCATGTTGCCTTATTACTCCAAACACCTTGTGAGTACCAAAAACCCTAGGTGCCTTTCCCATCCTCCCTTCCTTTCACTCATTCCATTCCAAGCAGGCCTCCTCCCCGTCCCTCCAACACACCAGGCAAATTCCTGCCCCAGGGCCCTTGCCCCAGTGTTTCCCTCCCTTGGGTACTCTTTCCAAAGTGCCCTGCTCTCTCTCTCACTTCCCTTGAGTCTCAGATGCTACCTCCTCAGAGAAGCCTTCGCTGATCACAATCTTACATGCTGCTCCTGTTTCTCTCCCCTTGTTCTACCTTTCCTTGCAGCACTTACCACTAGTAGCTACTGAACTGCATGTTTACTGGTTTAGCTGACTGTGGTCCTTCTGAGGCCTCACTAGACTAGGAGACTCTGAAAGCAGGGATCGAGTTTCTTGTCCCTGCTGCAGCCCCAGCACACAGGAGGCCCTCAATAAGAATCACCCTAACAGTAGCAGCAGCTGACATCCACAGAGCCTGTGTATGCGCCCAACACTCTGCTAACACCTTCACAGTCATGAGCTCATTCAGTCCTGCCATAACCAGATGAGTCAGGGACTAGGCTTGTTATCCTTTACAGGGGAGGAAGCAAGCTCAGAGAGGTTAATGGCTTGCTTGGGAACAATGGGAAAAGTTTATAAACCCGGGCGACTGAGCTGTAAACCAGACACTGTGTTGAATGGATGAAAGAAGATGAAACGACACTGCTGAGGCTGGAAAGAGGGTTCCCCTCCTCCCCTAGACCAACGAGGACCTGGAGGCCACCTCATAAACGTGACAAGCGGCAGCAGGTTCCACCCCGGCTCCATGAGGGCGGTGCAGCTGCTAGAGCACAGGGGACCATCAAAGGGGGTGACTCCGGACTGAGGGGCAGTGGGAACCCACAGCCGCCAGGAGGGCGTGAGCCGCAGCGAGGCCAGGGCGGACAGGACCCAGGACTGCTGACAGGCCTCTGTGTGTGCCGGATGAACTGGGCATCCGCCGCCTGCCAGGGACGCAACGAAGCAATGCGTGCACGTCCGCCTCTGCCGTCACCCGTGACACCTGTGAAACGGGCCCCAGGGGCGCGGGACCTCACCGTCACTGTGAAGGGAGTTGCGCTCGCAGCGCACCCCGCACAAGCGCTGGCACCCTCACTTCCTCCTCCCCTTCCCGCCTCCCATCCCATGGGCAGCCTTCCCTCCAGCACCAGACAAAGTCACTGCGCTGGTGCCATCCCTGCGGGAGGCCCACCCCGCCTCTGCGCCCAGGAGGACCAGGGAGGGGGCACCCCCCGCCGGGAGCCCACGACTCACACCCGAGGCCCCTGTATTTCCCGCGGGGACGGAGGGGGCGTGGGGCTGCGGGAATCAGCCCCCAACCAAGGCGGCAGGTGGAGTCCGCTCACCCGCGTGAAGGCTCCTAGGAACCCGAGGCTTCAAGATCTGTCTCCGCGGGTCCCTCGCCAGGACCCCGAGAAAGGGGTCGCCTGACATGGGGCTCCCAACACGCGCTCGGTCCCCACCCAGCAAAGGGGTCCTTGGAGACAGGGTGCCCAGGACCCGGGTGGAGAGCTCGCAGGACTCCTCGGGGCGAGGTGCCGCAAGTCGCCAGCCAATGAACCCCAGAGCCGGGACCCGCCCAACGAGGCACCCTCCCCGTGTCCTACTCAGTAACATTTTAAGTCTGAGCCTAGTCCTACTTTTCCTTAAATCACTTTTATAAATTTGATTTTTAATTAAGAAATACTTTTTGGGCCGAGACCGGTTTGGCTCAGTGGATTGAGCGTCAGCCTGTGGACTGAAAGGTCCCGGGTTCGATTCCGGTTGGGGGCATGTACCTTGCTTGCGGGCACATCTCCAGTGTGGATCGATGTCTCTTTCTCATCGATGTTTCTGACTTTCTATCCCTCTCCCTTTCTCTCTGTGAAAAATCAATAAAATATTTAAAAAAAAAAAAGAAATACTTTTTTGTTGTTGCTGCTGTCGCTTGCATTTCAAAGCAAAAATCGCTCGCTGGACGGCTCGTATCTCAAAAAATCTCGTATGTTAGGGCACTCGTATCTCGAGGTACCACTGTATGGTAACATGCATTTAAGTTTTCCCTATGTCTTTTAAGTTTTCCCTATGTCTTTTACGTTTTCCCTATGTCTTTTAAGTTTTCCCTATGTCTCGGAGACAGGCAGGAATTATTAGTAAGGGGTGGGGGAAGCGGAGACCTGGGTCCTCGAAATCCCTTCCCCTCCTAGAGGCCTCTCTACACCAAGAATTCTCAGCCAAAACATCTCCAGTAACGAGGCTTCCCGCTCCGGAAGGCGTCGCCCCACCCGGGATCCCTCGGAGCTGCCGGAAGGACCCCTTTCCTTGGGAGACTCCTAGGGAACCGACGCCTCAAGATCTGTCTCCGCGGGTCCCTCACCAGCTGGCTCTGCCAGGACCCCGAGGAAGGAGTCGCCTGACATGGGGCCCCCAACACGCGCTCGGTCCCCACCCAGCAACGGGGTCCTCGGAGACAGGGAGCCCAGAACTTGGGTGGAGAGCTCGCCGGACTCCTCAGGGCAAGGTGCCTCAAGTCGCCAGCCAATGAACCCCAGAGCCGAAACCCGCGCCCAAAGAGGCACCTCCCCGTGTCCGCCCTCCAGGTCCGGGCCCCTCACCGTGCTCCCCGCCGCCGGATCGCCCGGACGCGCTCCAGAAACGCAGAACTCGCCGCCGGTTCCCCCCCGCAGCCGCCGCCGCCGCCGCCGCCTCACGGGCCGCAACGTTGAGTGCGTGCTCTAGGGGCCGCCATCTTGCCGCCCACGTGACCTGGACGGACCACACCAACGCCGCCGCGCTGGGGGGGAGGGTGCCGTCAACGTCTCCGCGGAGAGAGGGAGCCCGGAAGCGCGAGGAGGCACCGGCGCCGTGGCTCACACCCTACAACAGGTAGCACCTAAGAGTATTCCTCAGGGAAGGCGGAGCGCGACGCCCATCCTGTCCCCGGAAGAGAGTGTCCAGAGCCTCCTCACCAGGCACCACTGAAAATGGTTCGTGCCGATTCACCTGAGGCGGTGGGGGGGTGGGGGAGTCGTGGTAAGCGATGGAGCATGCGCAGCCTCTGGGGGCGTGGTCAAAGCTCTAGGGCGTGGCCAAGACTGGGAATATCCAAGGATTTATTAAGACTAGAGACCCGGTGAAGGAAATGGGGTACGGGTGGGGGTCCCTCGGCCTGTCACGGGATCCGGCCCGCCGGCTGGGGGAGGGACCGGGAGATCGGCTGGTCGCGGGAAGGTGGCGCACTGACCCACGCTCCTCCCTTGAGCATTGTCCCCTGGTGGCCAGTGCTTGTCATAGCATCTACTGAATGGATGGTAAGGGTCGCTTAGGCTTAGGCTTTTATAGAGAGAGATTTTATTTAACCCATAGGGGCTGAGAGCAAGGCAACCTGAAGGCTTTTCCCTTGAGAAGCCACTGGTCTTGTGATAATCTGGGATACACACACCCTGACTCAGTTGTTAAAGAGGATCATTCAGGCCCTGGCAAGGTGGTTGGTTCGTTGGAGCATCTTCCGAACACTAAAAAAGGGGTGCATAAGGGAGGCAGATGATCCATGTCTCTCTCTTTCCTCTCCTCTCTCTCAAGCATATCCTCGGTGAGGGTTTTGTTTTTTTTTAAAGAGGGTCATTCAGGCTGGTGTGTGAGAAAAAAAACAAATAGTGGGATTCTGTACTAATTTTGAAGATGTAGCAAACAGGATTTGCAGGTGGATTGGATATGAAATTTAGGAGGAAGAGTCTTACTCTGTCAAGGATAAGTACAAGGATGTTGACTTGAGTAACTGGGGGGGACAGCACCTTTAGTCTCCCCATCCCGTCCATACACAGTCCTGTTGACTCTACTTCTGCAATAGAGTTTGAATCTAGTCACTTTGCTCATCTTTACACCCCATGATAGTCCAAACCGCCACAGGCTGTCACTAGGATGCTGTTCACATAAGAAGAAGAGAGTTTTTAAGTGACTGTGTCAAACCAGCATGGTGGTTCCTCAAAAAGTTAACATAGTAGTTCCCAAGAGAAATGAAAGCAGGACCCTAATTTTTGTGCACTGAGTGGCCAGATTATTATGATCTCTGAATGCATAATAATCTGGCCACTCAGTGTATATCCTATATAATAAAAGGCTATTATGCAAATTATCCCTTCAATAAGGAGTTCAACCAGCAGGCAGGCTGGCCAACTGCCCATGTCCCCTCCCCCTGGCCAGACTGGCAGGACCCCACCCATGCATGAATTCATGCACCAGGCCTCTAATATATTCAGATATAGATATAGATATAGATATACATAAATATAGATACACACACACACTGAGTGGCTAGATTATTATGTGTTCAGAGATCATAATAATCTGGACACTCAGTGTATACCCATGTTCATAGCAGCATTATTCATAGTGGCCTCGGGCCCTATTACCTGTTAACCTCTATTATCTTTTTTCTGTCTCTGTGAATTTGACACCACTAGGGACCTCATAAAGTGGAATCATACAATATTTGTCCTTTGGTGTCTGGCTTATTTCACTGAGTATAATATCCACAAGGTTCATCCACATGGTAACATTTCCCAGAATTCCCTTTCTTTTTCAAAGCTGAATAATATTCCATTGTACTGGGTAGACCACATTTTGTTTATCTATTCATCTATTGATAGACACAGGTTGTTCCCACCTTTTGGCTATTATGAATCATGCTTTGGTGAACATGGGTATGCAAATATGTAGGAGTGGAACTATTGGGTCATCCGGTAACTCGATGTTTAACTTTTTGAGAAACCACCAAACCCTTTCACAGCAGCTACCAACAGTGCACAAAGGTTCCAATTTGTACACATTCTCACCAACACTTGTTGTTTTCCATTTTTTTATAGCCATCCTAATAAATGTGATTTTTTTTAGATGCATAAAAATTTGATATATGTATGAATGGGTACATAATAAAGCAAATATAGAAAATGGCAATTGGAGAAAATGGACTGTGGGCAAATGACAATTCACTGTAAAAATCTTTCAATTTTTCTATGCATTTGGAAGTTTTCATAATAAACCTTTAGAAAAATTGGTGTCGGGGGAGGAAGGAGGACTACTTCTTTTTTGAAATGTTTTAACTTTTAACTGCAAAACCTTTGAGTATACAAATCCATATTGGTGAATTTATGAGAGCAGTGTTCTTTTTTATTTTTAGCATACTTGCTAACAAAGAGAGCACTACAGCAGTGTTTCTTAAAAAGTAAAAAGGGCTCTTTGCTTCTTGCTTTGAGTGCCTCTTGGATGGCACACAGAGAATCCTGGGGTAATCTGAGGTGCCAGCCACAGGCTTTCTGTGTGCCTCCTAGCCATGCCTGGCAAAACCGAGGGAATCAAGGACGTCCTGCTCACAGCCAGGCAAACAGATGACAGATCTGTCAAGATCAAGAAAAATAAGGATAATGTGAAGTTGGAAGTCTGATGCAGCAGATACCTTTATATCTTGCTCCACACAAAGAAAGAGAAGGCAGAGAAACTGAAGCAGTCCCTGCCCCGGGTTTCGTAGTGAAGGAGCAGAAATGAACCAGACCTGCAGATCTGAACTGTATTTAAATGTTAAAAATTCAAAAATTTTAAATTTAAAAAAAAAAAGGAAAATGAAGCACTTGTTGCAACATTATTTGAAATAGCAAAGAAAAGAGGGGGAGGATGGAGCAAAAATACTAACAGCCCGGCCTCTGCCTCCATGGGGTTCAGTCCTCCATCATCACAGGTGAACCAGTGCAAGTACCCTCCACCCTAGATCCTGGGGTCCCCCAACCCTCTTTTCCTGCAGTCTGTACCCTCCACAGCAGCCACAACAGGGTGCCTGTGAGCACCCAAGTCAGGTCTCATCTTTGCTCTGACCACAGCCCTCCAAGGCTCCTTCCTCCTTTGGGGTACAAGTCCAAGTCCTCCCAGAGGCCCACAAGACCCTGCACTACCTACCCCTGTCCACTCCTTGCTCTCACTCCCCCTTCCTTCTCCCTTGCTCCCTCTGCTCCAGCCACATGAACCTCCTGCTGTTCTTCCTTTGCACATGCTCTTCACTCCACCTGGAACATTTTTCCTCCAAATACTTCTGTTCACTTGCTCACTGAAAAGTTTGCTCCTTTGCTCAATGAAGCCTTCCCTGAGCATCTTAATTCAAATCATAACCTCATTCCCAGCATTCCTTTGTCCAGTTCCCTGCTTTATTTTTCCCCACGGCATCTATATTTTACTGTATGACTTTTTTTTTTACAAAAATATATTTTTATTGATTTCAGAGAGGAAGGGAGAGAAAGAGAGAGAGATAGAAACATCAACGAGGAGAAAGAATCATTGATTGGCTGCCTTCTGCATGCCCCACACTGGGGATCAAGCCCACAATCCAGGCATGTGCCCTTGACTGGAATTGAACGCGGGACCTTTCAGTCCGCAGGCCCATGCTCTATCCACTGAGCCAAAACAGCTAGGGCTCTATGACTTTCTAATTATTTTGGTTACTATCTGTCTTCCCCACTAGAATATAATTGCCATGAGAGCAGGGATTTTTGTCTGATATGATGCAGCCTGACTGAAAAATAAAAACAGATCCCTGGTTTGTAGTGTTTGCCAGTTCCTGTGGTGGAAATAGTCCCACCACGGTCCACTTATTAATTCCTGACATTGAGTTTTGGGAGTCAATACACAAGGGCTCCAGCACATCACTAAGTGGACAACAGCAACTATTACTTACCTGGCACATAGCAGGTGCTGAATAAGTATTTGAGGGAGGAATAAATAAATCATCAATAGGGGGACTGAATAAATAGTTCTGGCAAGTGTGGCTCAGTTAGTTGAGAATCATTCCATGCACCAAAAGTTTGCTAGTTCCATTCCAGTCAGGGCACATGCCTGGGTGGCAGGCTCCATCCTTGGTAGGGGACATGCTTGAAGCAGCTGATCGACGTTCCTCTCTCATATCAATGTTTCTCTCTTTCTCTTTCTCCCCCTTCCTCTCTCTTTAAAAATCAATTTTAAAACCTTTAAAAAATAGCCTTGCTGGTAGTGTTCCATGGTTGAGCATCAACCTATAAACCAGGAGGTCATGGTTTGATTCTCAGTCAAGGCACATGCCTGGGTTGTGGGCTTGATGCCCAGTAGGGGTCATGCAGGAGGCAGCTGATCAGTGATTCTCTCTCATCACTGATGTTTCTATTCCCCCTCTTCCGTCCTCTCTGAAATCAATAAAAATATTTTTTTACCCTAGCTGGTTTGGCTCAATGGATAGAATGTCATGTGGGCCTGCAGACTGAAGGATCCTGGGTTCAATTCCAGTCAAGGGCACATGCCCAGTTGCCAGCTCAATCCCCAGTAGGGGGCATGCAGGAGTCAGCCAATCAATGATTCTCTCTCATCATTGATATTTCTATCTCTTCCTCTCTCTTCTGCTCTGAAATCAAACTACACTAATAAAAGAGAAACATACAAATTGACCATATATCCACTACTCCCACCAGCCATGCCCACCATCCAATCAGGAGAGAGTATGCAAATGAACCCAACAAATATGGCAGTGGCCATGGAGCTGGAGTGAGCAGGAGGCTTGGGTTGCCCCCAGCGATGGAGGAAGCCATGCTTCCCACCAGGCCTGGCTGGCCCTGGCCTCCATTCAAGGCTACAAAGTTTCAATTATAGAAGGTAAATAAATCCCAGATACCTGCTTCCAGCTGACCCTAGTCTCCGTTCAAGAAGGCACTGAGAAAAAGAAAAAAGAAAAAGAAAAAAAGGAGGGGCTGGGAGCAATGAGCCCCTCACTCAGGCTGGCCAGGCAACCCAGCAGGTACCCCCACCCTGAAGGGGCTGTGCCCAGCCTGAAAACAGTCCTCTGTCCCTCACCTAGGCTAGCCACACACCCCTGGGTTGAGCATCCCTGCTGGGGAATTTGGCCAGCCTGCAAACAGCCCTCAGCCGTTCACCCAGGCTGGCCAAGCACCCCAGTAGGGACCCCCACCAGGGCGGCTCCCAGACTGTGAGAGGGCCTGCAAACCATCACAGGTCTCTTGCCCAGGCCGCCCCATGCTCCAAGGGAACCACCACCCTGATCCAGGACATCCTTCAGGGCAAACCAGCCAGCCTCCACCCATGCACTAGGCCTATATCCTATATAATAAAAACCTAATATGCAAATCGGCTGAACTGCAGAATGACCAGTCAGCAGGGGGTGTGGCTGGTGAGCAGGCAGCCAAGGCAGGTTTTAGTGGGCAGAGAGTGGGGATGGCAATCGGGGAGCAGCGGCAGCAGAGGAGCGATTGAGAAGTGGGGCTGGCTGCCCGATTGGCCTGCTGGTTGCTTCCTATACCCCCTGAGTGCTCCCAGACTGCAAGAGGGCTCAGACCAGGCTGAGGGGACCCACCCCCAATTTTGTGCATGAATTTTTGTGCACCAGGCCTCTAGTCTAGACTAATAAAAGGGTAATATGTTAATTAGACTAGGAGACCTTCCAGACGTTCTTCTGGACAAAACCATGGTGGCAGGGCTGAGGTAGAGGCGGTTAGAGGCCAAGAGGGGAGGGCAGTTGTGAGTGATCAGGCTGGTGGAGGATGGGCCGTTGGGGGTAAGCAGACCAGCAGAGGAGTCAGTTGGGGGCGAGCAGGACATCAGTGAGGGTCAGTTAGAGGTGATCAGGATAG
>PVJN01060031.1:0-11691 GCA_004026805.1 Lasiurus borealis
CTCCTCCGCTCCTTCCCGATAAAGATCGCAAGGAGGGATCTCCGACCCGAGCCGGAGGCGCGAGCGCGGAGCCGGCGGGCGTGGGAGCAACCCGCGCTCCGAAACCCTGGGTCCCAGGGAGGCGGCGGCCAGCACGACCCAACCGGGGCGGAGGGGCGGGGGAAGCCGGGACCACACGCAGCCCGATTGGCCAATCGCCGGCCCGATTGGCCAATCACCGCTCCGAAGCGCTGCCCTGTGTCTTGATTGGTTTCGGGGGAGACGCCCACCACACTGGGCTCCGCCCATCGCACGGCTCTGACCGGGACGGTGGCCGGCGGAGGACAAGAGGCTTGCGGCGCGGAGCAGAGATTTTGCAGAGTTGTGGGACGCAGCTGGTGTGGTGCCCACGCGTGGGAGAGCCACGGGGCGGCAGGACATGGCGGCGACCTCCGTGGTGTCGGTGCGGCTGGTGGCGGCGGAGAGGAACCAATGGCAGCGTTTCCCGAGCTTGCTGCCGCCGCCGAGGTAGCAGCCCCTTTTTTGGGAGGGGGTTTGCTTTCAGTCCACGCACAGAGAGAGGGAGGCGACTCCACGCCCCGTCTTTCCCTTGCCTCTCCTTCCCCTCATCCACCTGCAGCGCTGGGTTTGCTCCTCTTTTTTTTTTTTCATTTATGAGGCGTAGGCAGGGGTGGAGCTGGGCCTGCCACCCCCCGCTCCCCTCCCCGTAAGGGCTAGAATAACGCGTGTACAGCTCCGGACCCCTTACCCCGCGCTTTCACTGCGTTCTGTATAGAGGGGAGGGAGAGGGGGAGGTGGGAAGAGCTTTAGAATCCCAGTTCTAGTGAAACCAAGGCGTCAACGACTTGCCTAAGGTGACACAAGTAGTAAGTGGTGGAGCCAGGACGCCCTCAAAGTCCCCTTTGGTTCTTCAGCTTTCCCTCGGAAGGTGCCCAGGTCAGACAAAGACTGCTGGAGTGTTTGCTCATTTTTGGAAAGAATCAAGTTGTCAGAAACCAGTTCAGCTTTGGAGAGGAGGGGGCAAGAGAAATTGTTCTATCCGAAGCTCCGTATGCAAATTTAAACAAAACTGCCAGATGACTCATAGCTGACCTGACTCCAGATCCTTTTCACATTCTGAGCTTAAGCTTCCGTGACAATAACTTTTGCGGCAAACATACCCGTTTGTTCCAGGTAGCAGGCTCCCTTTTCTTCCTTTGTCCCATCATCATCATTCTCCATCGTTCTGGAAAGACAGTATTGCTTAGTGCTGCAGGGCACAGACTCGGAAGGCAGGGGTCTCAGCTTTGCTACTCACTAGGGGTGTGAGCAACTTTGGGCAAGTTACTTAATGCCCCTTTGCTTCGATTTTCTGACCTAGGAGGAAGAGGCGATGATACTAGGACCTACAGGACATAATACTAGTATTTTGGATTGTGCCAACTAAAAGAATTAATACATGGAAAGAGGCTTAAATGGAATCTGTACATATGAATCAATCAACAGATGTCGCCTTTGCAGACTCAACCATTTAGATAAAATTTCTTGTTTGCTTTCCACAAGTTCATGTCAATGCTTTGGATTTTCAGTTATTTATTTTTATTTTATTTTTTTAATATATTTTTATTGATTTTTTACAGAGAGGAAGGGAGAGAGATAGAAAGTCAGAAACATCAATGAGAGAGAGACATCGATCAGCCACCTCCTGCATGCCCCACAGTGGAGATGTGCCCGCAACCAGGATACATGCCCCCCACTGGAATCTAACCTGGGACCTTTCAGTCCACAAGTTGATGCTCCATCCACTGAGCCAAACCGGTCTCGGCGGATTTTCAGTTATTTAATTGTAGGACTCGCCCCAGAACAGAATAAAACAGAAAAGCAGTATTAGCTCTCTTCTCGTTCTCCCAAGCTTCATTTTCTTAGGTTTTGAGG
The DNA here is from genome assembly GCA_004026805.1 of Lasiurus borealis. Taxonomy (NCBI): domain Eukaryota; kingdom Metazoa; phylum Chordata; class Mammalia; order Chiroptera; family Vespertilionidae; genus Lasiurus; species Lasiurus borealis. The sequence continues at coordinate 1,915 of PVJN01060031.1, forward strand.
GGCTCTTCATGATACTATGCAGACATATTTTCTCTTTCTTTTCCCTCTTAAACCTTAGCGATTGGGTATAGAATTGTTTTCATGTAGCTGTCACCTGCAAAGTACTAGAGTTGCAATGGGATTGGGCCTAAATGGGCAATTGGACATCTCTCTCACAATCCAGGACTGCTGACTCCCAACTGCTCGCCTGCCTGCCTTCCTGATTGACCCTAACTGCTTCTGCCTGCCAGCCTGATCACCCCCTAACCACTCCCCTGCCAGCCTGATTGATGCCTAACTGCCCTCCCCTGTAGGCTTGGTCATCCCTAACTGCCTCCCCTACAGGCCTGGTCACCCTAACTGCCCTCCCCTGCAGGCTTGATTGCCCACAACTGCCCTCCCTTGCAGTCCTGGTCCCTCCTAATTGCCCTTTCCTGCTGGCCATCTTGTGGTGGCCATCTTGTGTCCACATGGGGGCAGGATCTTTAACCACATGGGGGCAGCCATCTTGTGCGTTGGAGTAATGGTCAATTTGCATATTTCTCTTTTATTAGATAGGATAGAGGCCTGATGCATGGGTGGGGGCCAGCTGGTTTGCCCGGATCAGGGTGCGTGTTCCCTTGGGATGTGGAATGGCCTGGGCGAGGAACCTATGGTGGTTTGCAGGCCAGCCATGCCCCCCCTGCCATCCAAGCAGAGGCCCTGGGATTGGGATTTATTTATCTTTATAATTGAAACTTTGTAGCCTGGAGTAGAACCAAGCCTTCTGCTCCCTCAGTGGTGGCAGCCATTTTGGGGGGATTTATTTATCTTCTATAATTAAAACTTTGTAGCTTGGAGTGGAAGCCTCTGCCAGCCAGGGTGTGCAGAAAGCTTGGCTTCTTCCATTGCCGGGGAAACCCAAGCCTCCCTCCTGCTCTCTTCCTGGCTGCAGCCATCTTGGCTGGGTTAATTTGCATACTTGCTCCTGATTGGCTGGTGGCATGACTTGTGGGTATAATGGAGTGATGGTTAATTTGCATATTACTCTTTTATTAGATAGGATTTTCTAGTAACTCAAAGAAAAGAAATGTAGTGGTAGAATTTTAGAAATGAGAATATTACCAATGAGTTTGGGTTCTTGTCTCCTTATATAAAAGAATTTAGACCAGAGACACTGATAAAAGCAAAGGTGAATTTATTGAGGCTCTACAGAGGGTGAGAAGACTAAGTTAGGGACTCAGGTTCTACACCTTGAATATGGGGCTTATTCCTTGGGAACATGGAAGTTGTTGGGCTTAACTAATCAGAACATTTACATTTACATTTAGGGGTTGGCTGGCTTTTTCCTTTTTGGGAACACTGGATTCCCAATGAAGTACCCATGTCAGGAAAGTGAGGCATCCTAGGATTGTTCAAGACTTATTATGGGATTCAGGAAGGGACTTTTCCAACAAGTTATTGAGTTTGTCTCTGGGATTTGTGGCTTGGCTTTAGATTTCAAAAACAAACTTAAAAAAAATCAGTGCAGTTCCTATAGTTCCTGTTTTATAGATACCTATCTACAACTGCCATAGTTTTGACAGGGTTTACCTCCATGGAGCAATTTATTCTGGTAGGGCTTGACTCAGTGGAGCAATTTGGGGTAATATTTATTGTACCTGTTTCAGAAGCAACTTATTAATTTTGGTTTTTAAGCTATTTGTTTTAAGTTGTAGCTTAGGTCATGATGAAAAATGGAATAGATCAATCAAAACATTGTTAGGATAGAGGATTATAATTAAGTGGTGTGTGTGTGTGTGTGTGTTCACTAGAAAATGGCATAAGAAAACTTTAGGTTAGCAATAGTTTGAAACTTAAGTCCTAAGCTGGATTTAGCAAAAAGTAGCCATTTCTCAAGTGGTTTTTTTAAAATACGTTTTTATTGATTTTTAGAGAAAGAAGAAAAGTGAGAGATAGAGAGAGAGAAATATCTATGAGAGAAAAAAAACATATCCAGGACAGGCCTTGAATCTTATCAGAAACCTATCTGGAGAGTGTGATGGGAAGATGCTATGAACCAGAAAATACTTTATAAAGATCAGGAAAGTTGATTCCCCCTCCTTGAAGATCAAAAAAGTGAGATCAACCCTAGCTGGTTTGGCTCAGTGAATAGAGCATCGGCCTGTGGACTGAAGGGTCCGGGGTTTGATTCCAGTCAAGGGCATGCCCCAGGTTGTGGGCTTGATCCCCAGTAGGGGACATGCAGGAGGCAGCCGATCAATGATTCTCATTATTGATGTTTCTATCTTTCTCTCCCTCTCCCTTCCTCTCTGAAACCAATAAAAATTTATTTTTTTAAAAAAGTGAGTCCTGGCCAGTTTGCTCAGTAGATAGAGCATCAGCTGTGGACTGAAGGGTCCCAGGTTCGATCCAGTCAAGGGCATGAACCTTGGTTGCAGGCACATCCTTATTGGGGGTGTGCAGGAGGCAGCTGATTGATGTTTCTCTCTTATCGATGTTTCTAACTCTCTATTCTTCTCTGTTCCTCTCTGAAATCAATAAACATATATTTAAAAAAAAAAAAAAAGAGGTGAGGTCAGCCCTGACCAGCATGGCTCAGTGATTAAAGCATTTGTCTGTGCACCAAAGGGTCATGTGTTCGATTCTTGGCCAAGAGGACATATCTGGTCGCATGTTCGATCCCTGAGCCCTGTCAAGGGGTGCATGTGGGAGGCATCCAAATCAATATCTCTCACATCAATGTTTCATTCTCTCCTTCCTTCTCCCTCCCTTCCACTCTGAAGATCAATGGAAAAAATACCCTTGGATAAGGATTAACACACACAAAAAAGAAAGAAACTGAGGTCAGCTGAATTGGAAAGATGGGGAAGCAGTAGCATCTTGAGAATGTCTTCTGTGGAAGTCTAATGTTGAAGCTGTGGGTCTTCTCATCAGTCCTTCACAGATGGCAACATCTGATTGAGGGTGCATCATGGGGCAATAGTGCCCTGTAGCATGCCATATAGCTGTGGTCAGCAAACTGAGGCTCACAAGCCACATGCGGCTCTTTGGCCCTTTGAGTGTGGCTCTTTCACAAAATACCATGGCCTGGGGGAGTCTATTTTGAAGAAGTGGCGTTAGAAGAAGTTTAAGTTTAAAAAATTTGGCTCTCAAAAGAAATTTCAATTGTTGTACTGTTTACATTTAGGGTTATTATTGAGAGATACTTATTTATAGCCATTTTAATTCTATATGGCTAGGTTTCTCTCTCTGTTTCTTCTTCTCAGCAATCCCTTACAGCAATCCCTTTAGCATTTCTTATAATGCTGGCTTTGTAGTGATGAACTTCTTTAACCTTTTTTTTGGCTGGGAAGCTCTTTATTTGACCATCTATTTTGAATGATAGCCTTGCTAGATATAGTAATATTGGTCTTAGATCCTTACTTTCCATTACCTTGAGTACTTCATGCCATTCCCTTCTGACTTGGAGAGTTTCTGATGAGAAATCAGGTGTCACCCTTATGGAAGCTCCTTTGTAGGTAACAGTTTTCTTTTCTCTAGCTGCCTTTAAGATTCTCTTCTTTGACTTTAATTTTTGGCATTTTAATTATGAGATGTCTGGGCATGGGTCTGTTTGGATTCTTATTTGGGGTTCTCTGTGCCTCCTGAACTTGTGTGACTTTTTTCTTTAACAGGTTAGGGAAGTTTTCTGCCATTATTTCTTCAAATACCTTCTCTATTCCTTTCTCCCTTTCTGCCTCTTCTGGCACACCTACTATACACATTGTCCCACAGCTCCCTTAAGCTGTCTTCCTGTTTTTTAATGTTTTTCTCTTTTTGGTTCTTTGATTGATTGATATTTTTCAACTCTGTCTTCTAATTCACTGATTCAATCCTCAGCTTCCCATAATCTGCTTTTTTGTGTTATATTATTATTTATCCCAGACTGTTCTGTTTTCATAGTTATTATATCTTTTTTTCATACTATTGAGTATATGTACCATCATTACTCTGAACTCTGTTTCAGATAAATTTCTTATCTCTGCTTCATTTGTCTCTTCTTCTGGAGAATTCTCTAGTTCTTTCCTTTGGGGTTCTTTGTTTCTTTATTTTGGTTATCTGTTTGCATTTGTGACTATGTATTAGATAAATCCTCTACACCTCTCAATCTCTAGTGTAGGACAGTGTTAAAGACTGTTTCTGACCAATTGGATCAGGCAAAGACTCAAAGCCTCCAGAGACTGCCTTTGTCTACAGATTAATAGGATTCCAACTTTAATTGCTCCCAGGCAATTGTCCTCAGGTGTACTGAGAGTTTTTTTCAACAGGGTGGGACATTGCTTCTGCCTGGAGGCTAATAGTTGCTTTTAATCTCTTAAGTGACCTCAGGGCAAGGTGTTTCCCAATAGGGTGACTGAACTGTCTTCCCCCCAGGCAAGGCAGATGTCTATGTGGGAAGGATGTCCTTCACTGTGTGAGGGAATAACTCAGCCCAGGAAACTTGGAGTGTCTGCCTTCTGAGCTCTATCCCTGGGAGTTCCCAGTCCTGGGTTCTGTTCTCACAGCTCCAGTTCACTTCACCCTCCCTCTGCCAGAGCACAAGGTAGGTGGCTCCACAGGGAATTTTTGTGCATTGGCCCTTCAATAAGGTGCTCAAACGTTCAGCTGCCACTCTCTGGCAGACAGCACCCTGCTGCTTTTCATAGCTAGATGTTATATGGGTACCCTCCTCAGATTTGTTGCTCTCTGCTGGGGAGGCCAGCTTGGGGATTAGATCTCAGAGTTCTCAGTGGCACTATCCCTTCCCCCACACACAGCTGAGATATCTCTCTGGGACTTCAGTTGCTGTCTGTGGGTACCAGGCCAGCCCTTTTGCACCTCTGCCCCTCCTACCAGACTGTATGTGGTCTCCATCTTTGGTCCTTGGATATCAGGGTTCTCTCCTGTGAGGTTTCCATTGATTATTCAGGAAGACTTTCTGCATTTCTGTTGTAATTCCTGGTTGTTTCTGGGAGCATGTCCGTGCAGCATCCACCTACTCTGCTGCCAGTTTTAATCCTTAGATTGCCTCTTCTTTCTTTGGGAAGAAGGGATGGAACTGATGAAATTAGACCAGGTATTAAGTCTAGGTTTGCTGTCATGGGTGTTAGCACAAGTGAAGCAATTTTGGGGCTGTAGTTTTCTTTTTTAACAGATATTCACATGATTTGTGACCACTCCAAGCTCAGTCACTCCTACAAAAATCTTATTCCTTGGAATTTAAATTTTCTAGGGGGTGGCAATGAAAACAAAAGATAGAGAAACAACTGATATAAAGCAACTTGTGCAGGACCCCCAGCAGCTGGAATGGGTAGCTCCTCCAGCAGGCCCCAGAGCCAGCATTCTTTCTGCTTCCCTTGTTTAGCTCCTTCCTTTTACTTCTCTAATTGTTCAAACCTATCTTATCAGAGGGTTGAGATGGATTGGTATTCTTCAAACTGTAGTTTGACCAACATATTTTACTTAATAAAAAATTTTACTTATTTTACTTAGTAAAATGTTCTTTACTTAGAACAAAACAGAATAGAAAATCAAAATACAGGGAAAGTCTTCTTTTAGGAAACTTCTGTTTAGTGTACATACCTGGTTATGAAGTCAAATACAGTTTTTACTTTGGGTTCTAGTAAAAAAAAGTTTGAAAAAAGTTGGATTCGAATTTTATTTTAATCCTCACCTGAGGACATGCTTAGAGAGAGGAAGAGAGAGAAATAACGATGTGACCTCCATACACCTGCTACCCTGGTATGTGCCCTGATGAGGAATCAGACCAGCAGCCCTTCAGAGCATGGGAAGGTGCTCAACTAACTGAGCCCTTGGGTCGGGCTGAACTAGATGATCTTGAAGTACCTTGGCTTCCCAGTCAACATCTTTGACTCTGGTCAAATGCCAATCTCAGGAGCAAGAAGGTTAAATGACTCATTCAAGGGCACGAACTGCCAGAGAGAACATCCAGAACTGTAACTTCTGATTTCTAGATTAGTTTTCTTTCCACCCAGAATGTTTAGTAAATCACTTTGTAGGCTTAAGGTTTAACAAGGTCATATCTGTACTTGGTTTTAGTTTTTAAAAAATTTTAGCTTATTTGAAAGAATATTGACTGATCTTGTATATCCTATTTAATTATAACTCTATTTGGATTCGTTTTATAGGAGATGGGCTTGGAAGCAAAGAACCATGAAGTATGCAACAACCACAGGTATTAACAGTTTTTGTTGCACTGCTTGACTGCTTCAGAGGGTGAAGTAAGAAACGGAAATGTTTAATTCTTCAATTGGTGCATAATAGAAGTAGTTCTCATATGCTTTTGAAGTTTTGGATTTTTGTGATAATTTTTTTAGTAAGTATTGTCATCCTTTTTATCTCCTTTATGTCATATATCTTGCTGTTGTATTTAAAATATGTAGGAAAATGTATTTTATGTTTACGTTATTTCTACCTGACTCTCATAGTGTATTGAATTGGAAAAACATAACTATGATGGTCTAAATCAATGCTTTATAACATGTATTTTAAGTAACAGGACTTTTTTTTTTCCCCAAATAAAAGTTGACATGAAATTCCCAATTATAAAACACATTTAAATATAACTTGTGGGTGATTGGTGTGGCTCTCACCCCCTCCTCACTAAACACAAATGTCTACTTCATCTCAACAGCCCCTGTGACTGTGACAACTCTTGGACTCTATAGATCCTTATTTAAAAACATTGTTTTATATATAACCTATTTTTTGAGAAAATAAATATTATCAACTGTCAAAGAACAGTAACTACATACCTATAAATACTCACTTTAAATGTAAATGAATTAAGTGCTCCCATCAAAAGATATGTGTGTAATGATGGAAGTGGATTTCATGTATTAGTATAATATCATGTCATTATAGCACTGTTGACAGTAAACTGGTGCAATATTTATTTATATTACAAGAGAATCATACATCCCTGTGCTCAGAGTGATAGAGGTAGTGGAGCCAAGTGTCTAAGAGCTCAAATTCTGGAGTGAAGCCAAACTGGGTTGAATCTTAGATCTACCATTTCTTTAGCTATATAATTTCAGGAATGTAATATTTCTTTCAACCTTAATTTCTTCATTATGGAAATTGAGGTAATAATCATATCTACTCAATATGATTATTGTGAAGGTTTAACTCTAGAGAGAGTCTTTTTAGCACAGGACCTGAAGCATAGAAAGTACTTACTTAAAGATTAGCTATTACTGCAATAACTGAAATGATAAAAATACTAGAAGCAATCAACAGCAATTTATATGAAGCAGGGGGTCTAATCAGATTTAGAAGACAAAGTAGCAGAAAACACCCAATCAGAGCAGAATTTTTTTTTTTAAATGAATAAAATTTAAGGGACTTCTGTGATAACATCAAGTGTAATAACAGTATAATAGGAGTACCAAGAGGTAAAGAGAGAGAGCAGGGAGTTGAGAACCTATTTGAAAAAATAATGGCTGTCTGGAACCTTCCCTAACACAGTGAAGGAAATCACAAGTGCAGGAAGTATAGAGAGTCCTCCCAAAAATGAATTCAAAGGGGCCTACACCAAAACACATCATAATTAAAAAGGCAAAGGTTAAAGATAAAGAAATTATCTTAAAAGCAGCAAGGGAAAGACAGTTCTTACAAGGGAGAGCTCCTTAAAACTGCCAGCTAATTTTCTCAACAGAATCCTTTCCGGCCAGTAGGGATTGACATGAAATATTCAAAGTGATGAAAAGTAAGCTAGAACCAAGTCGCTTTACCCTGCAAGGCTATCATTTAAAATTGAAGGAGAGATAAAGAAAAAGCCAAAGGAGTTCATCACCACCAAACCAAGAAATGTTAAAGGAGCTTCTTTAAGAGGGGGCGGGGTGGGGGAGGGACATAAATATGAATAATAAAATGCCAATAACTACGTACCTATAAATAATCACTTTAAATGTAAATGAATTAAGTGCTTCAATCAAAAGATATAGGGTAGCTTGTGTATATTCTATATGATAAAAGATATCCACTTTAGATCGAAAGCCACACACAGACAAAGTCAAAACAGATTTCATGCAAATAGAAATAAAAAAAAATTGAGGTAACAATACTTATATCAGACAAAATAGACCTTAAAACAAAGGCTGAGATTAGAGACAAAGAACATTACATAATGATAAAGGTTATAAAGGAATGAATTCAATAAGAAGATATAGTCTTTGTAAACAGTTATGCATCTAAATATATAAAGCAAGTCTTGATGGACATAAAAGGAGAGATGGACAATAATACAGTCAGTAGGGAACTTTAACACACCATTGATATCAATGGATATATCTTCCAGACAGAAAATCTATAAGGAAACAGTGGCCTTAAATGACACATTCAACCAGATGGAATTGATATTTAAGAGCATTTTACCCCAAAGCAGTAGAATATACATTCTTTTCAAGTGTACATGGAAAATTTTTCAAGATAGACCATGTTATGCCACAAAACAAGTCTCAGTAAATTCAAGAAGATTGAAATCATATCAAGCATCTTCTTTGACTACAATGGTATGAAACTAGAGATCAGTTGCAAGACAAAAAACCTTAAAAGCACACCAACATGTGGAGGCTAAACATGTTACTAAATATGGTTTAATGGTTTAACAATGAGACCAAGGAAGAAATTAAAAAATGCCTTGAGATAAATTAAAATAAAAACACAACACAAAATCTATGTTACATAGTGAAAGCAATCATAAGAGGAAATTCATAGCAATACTAGCCTACCTCATAAAACTAGAAAAATCTCAAAACAATCTAACTTTATGCTTAAGAAACTGGAAAAATAACAACAAGGCTCAACGGGAGTAGAAGGAAGGGATAAAGGATATAATAAAGATCAGAGCAGAAATAAAATAGAGTTAAAAAAAAAAAGACAATACAAAAGACCAATGAACCAAGAACTGATTCTTTGAAAAAATGAACAAGATGGATAAATCTTTAACCAGATTCATAAAAAAGAAAGGAGAGACGACCCAAATAAATAAAATCAGAAATAAAAGATCAGAAGTACAAAGGATTATAAGACTTCAAACAATTATATGCCTACATATTGAACAATGTGGAAGAAATGGATAATCCCTAGAAATATAAAAATTTTTAAGAATGAATCAAGAAGAAAATCTGAACAGGTGAATACTACTAGTGAAATCAAAGCAGTAATAAAAAAAACTCTCAACAAACAAATCCTGGATCAGATGGAGTCACAGTTGAATTTTATCAAACATTCAAAAAAGACTTAACACCTATACTTCTCAAATTATTCCAAACAATTCAAGAAGAGGGAAGGTTTTATTTTATGAGGCCAACATTATCTTGATTCCCAAACTAGACGAAGACATCACAAAAAAGAAAACTATAGGCCAATAATCCTAATGAACATAGATGCAAAAATCCTCAACAAGATATTAGCAAACCAAATTGAACAATACATAAAAAAAGATCATATACAATGATCAAGTGGGATTTATTCCTAGGATGCAAGGTTGGTTTAGTATCCAAAAATCAATTAACGTGATACATCACATAAACAAAGGATAAAAATCATGATATCAACAGATGCAAAATAGCATTTTATAAAACCAAGCACCCATTCTAGCTAATGAAAGTGTAATATGCAAATTGACCATTACTCCAACACCCAAGAAGGCTGCCCCCATGTGGTCAAAGATGGCTGCCACAAGATGGCCTGTAGGGGAGGGCAGCTGGGGGGGGGGGGGACCAGGCCTGCAGGGGAGGGACAGTTGTGGGGAATCAGACAAGCAGGGGAGGG
>PVJN01060032.1:0-11691 GCA_004026805.1 Lasiurus borealis
GGGTGGAGGGGGAGAGGAGAAAAAGGGGGAGGGCATATACTGGGGGGTGGGGAGGGCAATAGGAAAAAATAAAATAAATTAAATAAATAAATAAATAAATAAATAAATAAATAAATAAAATCTGGAAAAAAAAAAGTTCAATTAGGGGGAAATTTATATCTTAACGACAATGGATATTTTGGAACTATGAACATGGTCTATTTCTTCACTTATTAATTCTTTCTTCATCTCAATAATATATTGTAGCTTTTAGTACAGAGGTGGTATTGGGTGTTCCATAGTTTGAATGTTATTGTAAATAGTATTTTAACATTTTATTTTTACAAGTTTTGGCTGCTAATGTATAGAACTACAATTAAATTTTGTCATTGACCTTGCACTCTGGCTTTGATGCTTTGATTAATTCATTTACTAGTTCTATGACTGTTTTGTAAAGTTTAGAAGATTTGTCATATAAAAATCATGTTGTATAAGGATAAAAACAATTTTATTGCTTCCTCTTCAATTTAGTACTTTTACTTCTTATTTTGCTTTTTAAATTACATTTATTGTTGAGCATATAACAGATGTCACCTCTTTTTTTTCCCCATTGCCCCCCTCCAGCCTGCTTACACCCCACCCCAGGCTTTTGTTTGATTGTTTTTTTTATTGTTTTAGTCTATTGAACATGCTAAGACACCAATAAAATTCTGAATACAAATGGTGAGAAAAGATACCTAGTACACTGTACTAGATATTAAGGGGAAAGTGTTCAATATTTTACTATTAAGTGTAATGTTAAGTATAGCTTTTCTGTAGATGCTTTTTATCAGATTGATGAAGTTCCCCTCAGTTCCTAAATAGCTGAGAGCTTTTTATCAGGTATAGAGGTTGACTTTTATAAACTGTTTTTTTTCTGCATTTATTAAAACGATTGTTTTATAGCCATATTTTTTTCTGTTAATGTAGTGAATTACACAGAATAATTTTCAACTCTTGTACTACCCTTGCAATTTTAGAAGAAAGCCACTTGATCATGACGTATCATCATATTTTATTGTTTTATTTGATATTTTTAAAAGACTACTGCATATGTATTCATAACTTGTTAGATTTCATATCAGTGTTAGGCTGGACCTCATAGGACAAGTAGGGAACTTTTCCTCCACCTCTAATTTCTGAAAGAGCTTATGTTAGATCTATTAAATTGGTGGTTTGCAAACATTTTTTTTCAAGATCCACTTAAATTTTAGAAAGTGCTGAATCCCCAAAAAGCTTTGTTTATGTAAGATGCATTTATATAATTTTTAATACAGCTTACATTTATAAGCTGTATTAAAAATTAAAACAGAAAAATTTTAAGTGTTTATCAACTTATAAGAAAATAGTACATTGTAATAACATTTTTAAAAATATAAGTCCCTTCAAATAATACTTTTGTGAGAACGAAGGTGTTGTTTTACATTGTTATCAGTCTCTAATGTATAGTTTAATAAAGACCACTAGTTCTCACATCTGCTTCGGTATTCAAGCTATTATAATATCACACATTATGCCACCTATGGAAAAAACTCCACTGGAGAGAAACTAAAAGTAGAAAAGTACAAAAAGTTCCTAGTATTGTTATAGATATTATTTTGACTTGGCAGGACTCTGCCATTTTGGATTATTTTTTTTTTCTTGTGTCCATCTTGTGTTACTTAAGTAATGTGTTCATTTATTTACATTGTCAAATGTATTTTCATAAAGCTGTTATAAAATTCCCAAATTACCTTCCTCATGCTAGTAGGATCTGTCTGATAGCTCTTGCTTTGTTCCTGCTATTGGTCATTTGGGTTTTTCTCTTTTTCTTAAACTGTCTATTTAGAGTTTTATCAGTGTATTGATTATTTTGAAAACAGTACTTTTTGTGGGGGATGTTGAATATTATGTATGACACATTGTAGGAAGTCCAGATTATGTTCTCTTGTGGGTCTTTTTTATCCTGTCAAGGTTAATATTGTTTGTTCGTTCGGCTCTCTTCTGGTTTTGCCTAAGTTCTAGAAAATGGCTCTCACTTTAGAGCATAGTGCACACCTGTAAGGTTTGGCCTCTTTAGGGTTCAAATGGAATGTCAGATATTTTAGTGAGATCTCTCCTTTGTAATGTAACAGAACTTCCACATTGTCCAGCACTGCATGTCTGCTGCTGTCTTTGTTTAGCTATCAGCCATGCAGGAGCTTCTCCTGATTCTCCCTCCTCTCCATGCAGCTTCTTCCTACCAGGTTCCCTTTCCTCCTAATTCCAGTCACTTCAGTCACTCCTAACTCTGACCTCAGCTGCCCTCTTTGCTTTGCCTCCAGCAGCCTATGCTCGCTATCTGTGTCTCAAGGGAGATAGAGAGGACAAACCCGGAATTTAATTTATGTGTTTTCCTTCTCTGGAAGTTTGCAATCCTGTGGTCACAGTGTCTAATTACTGAGAACATTCACCTCATGTATATTGTCTCATTGTTTATAGCAGAACAAGTCCGGTGCCAGTTACTCTGGCATAGCTGTAACCATAAGTCCCTGCACCCCAGTTTTTTAAAAAGTGCTAGTTAGCGAATTAAAATTTTGGATGTAACATCATGATTTAACACAGGAATGAAACTTTGAAATTTCAAGAAAAAGAAATTTTTGGTGCTCAATTAAATGTAAAACAATAACGTCACTTTACTTCGATGACAAGATGATCCCCACATACTAGAGAAAAGCCAGATTTTTGCAATCCTAAATCCTCTTAAATCTGGTTAAATATCTTAGAATTTTCCAGCAATCTGAATACATGTTTTAAATGTTCTCTATGTGAAGTTGGCATTATTTATTCTCATACTATCTTTTGCTTTCTACATTTTTCTCTGATCATTCCTTTCTGTTCAAGACCATTTCTTCCTAAAGTTGTCCATAACATCTACTCTTGCCTAGAATTCTTTCATATATATATGGAAAAAAAAGCTCCTTGATTCTTCTGAATCTTATATCTTCTAGGAGCTGTCTTGGGTTCTTCTAAAAGCAGAGCATGAGACAAAATCTCATAACTGATGGTAAATTGAAAGTGGTCTCAGGAAACAGGAATGAAGGGGAGGGAAGCATAAAAAGGAAAAAGAGAAACAGTCAATATTATTAAGGTTGCTGCTGTAGAAACAGGTGCTTGATTTTTGTTAAAATCTCCTGAGGAACTACAAAAGACTTACCAACCTCGTCCATCTGAACACTGGGAGAATGCAGCATTTATTAATTGACCCCCATTGCTTATTGGCCATGCTTGTGCTTTGGTGAAACAGGCACCTGTAGGGCCAGAGAAAGCCCTGGAGCAGAAAGTAGAGCAACAAGTAGGGGAGTTGCTGAGAAGGGTTGCTATTAGGGAGATCAGTTTGAGCTTGCAGGGAATTGTCGATTGCAGCTGCAATTAGAAACAGGGCGGGCCAAGAGACTGTGACATGTGGCACCCGAGACAGCTGCCATAGGTGGAAATATTAAACACAGATAGTCTCTGAAAGATATAAGTACCATGATAAATCTCTGCAGTAGGATAGAATAAATGTGTGTGTGTGTGTGTGTGTGTGTGTGTGTATACACGCGCTCACGCGAGCGTGCGCACAGGGATGTAAGTTTAGATTGGCTGATTTGGGAAGGACTCTCAGGGAGATGGCATTTGAGCTGATACCTAAGCAATAGGGAGAAGGCAGAATGCAGAGGAAGAGGCTTTTAGGCAGAGAAGAGCAAGTGCAAAGGTATGGCATGTTTGAGGAGCAAATAGCTGAGTCCCCCTGAGAGCAGAAAAGGATGGTGAGAGGTGTAGGCAGGAACTAGATCACTCAGAGTCTTCAGGGCCATGTCAGGAGTTTGGGATTTATTCTAAACCCTTTGGAAAACCATTGAAAAACTTTATGCAAGGGAGTGATATGATTTTATTTTTGTTTTCAATGATACTATGGGCATAGAGTGATTCTTTGATTCGTACATCTCAAGTAATCCTAAAGGCTTAAATGGTATTATAGTAGTGAACACTATAAAATATCTCTTATTTTGATTTTGTGCCCAGTTGCATAAGTCACTGTCTCTGACTAAAATCCCAGCCCCTTCTGTTCTACTATAACCAAATACAATTCTCATATTTCAGAGTTCATTGAGATAGCAGCAATAGCAACTAATGGATGTCAGAATGTCCCAGCACTCCTAGCCTATAAAGATTTACTCATTTAAATAAATCATGAAAAAAGTCAGTGTAAAAATTCATTGGAATGGCAAACCACCAAGATTATTTAGGAATACATTTATTGCTAGTGGAAAGATGGTTGCTTTTTAAATCTTATAAAATTTTACTAAATGTTAAGACATAAAAATTCTCATATAAACTCTGTAGGTTAATACAATTTTTGCTTTTTTTCCAATAAGCAAAAATTATCTCATAGTATAACAAAAATCCTAAGCTGGGCATAGAAAATCCAGTTTTAACTTTAATTTGTTCTGTGACAGTGAATGATTGATCCCGAAATGATCACAAAGTATTAAGTATCTATTATGTATGTGTCTTATGGATGGTATTGAGTCACAAGTTATAAAGATATAAAATATACTCATACCAACATGGATCAAAAATATAGTCTTAACCTCAAATTTCACTTGAAATGTACAAGAAATATTGCATTGGCACTCTGACACATTATTAATTAAAAATAAATAAAAAGACCGAGTTTGAACTAGGCTTAGAACAATGTGTCCTACCTACAATCCACTGTACGAGTTAAAAGTAGGCTTAATATTGTTTTGAAAGTCATAAATCATATTTTCAAGGGTTAAGATTTTCCTATGAAATGAATCCCCTTATTGAAGGTATACTGCCCTGATCCCCAGATATCCACCCCTGATAACACCTCTTAATGGCCCATCTGTCTGAGGACAGTTGTAATTCTAACACTTTCTCTAGAATTACAGGCGACAGTAAAGACACTTTCATTTCCTAGTGGTTTGTTCTGCCCTGATTGAGTACTAAATGTGATTCTGGTCTGCCACATTATTGTCATGGGCTTAAAAAAGGTATAAACTCCAGTGGTCAGAATGCTCAGATCCACATACAATATTTTTATACTCATTTAAGCATAAAGTGACTTTTCTTGCTTTTAAGTTTTCACTGTTCTTCAATTATTTGTGATCTAATTTGCTTCCTTTGATTTATTTTTAAAAATATTTTACTATTTAAAGTATTACATGTATTAGTGCATATATCTCTTCCCCCCGCCCCTGCATTGATCTTTCCCCAGCCTCTCCTACCCCCTGTCGCATACCCTCATCCCACATCCGTGTCTTGTGTCCATTGGTGTGCTTATATGCATGTATACAAGTCCTTTGGTTGGTCTATTTCCCTCCCTCCCCAACAGTCCCCAGCCTTCCTGCTGAAATTTGACAGTCTGTTTGGTGCTTTACTGCCTCTGTATCTATCTTTTTATTCATCAGGTTTATAATGTTCTTTATTCTCCATAAATGAGTGAGATCATATGGTATTTTTCTTTCATTGCCTCATTTGTTTCACTTAACATAATGCTCTCCAGGTCCATCCATGCTGCTGCAAATGGTAAGAATTCCTTTTTTTTAAATAGCAGCATAGTATTCCATTGTGTGGATGTACCATAGTTTTCTAATCCATTCATCTGCTGATGGGCATTTAGGCTGTTTCCAAATCTTAGCTATGGTGAATTGTGCTGCTATGAACATAGGAGTGCATATATCCTTTCTGTTTTGTGTTTCTAGTTTCTTAGGATATATTCCTAGGAGTGGGATTACTGGCTCAAATGGGAGCTCCATTTTTAGTTTCTTAAGGAAACTCCATACTGTTCTCCACAGTGGCTGCACTTGTCTGTATTCCCACCAGCGGTGCACGAGGGTTCCTTTTTCTTCACATCCTCACCAGCACTTGTCATTTGTTGATTTGTTGATTTGTTGATGATTGACATTCTGATAGGTGTGAGATGGTACCACATTGTCATTTTGATTTGCCTCTCTCAGATAATTAGTGACTTTGAGCATGTTTTCATGTATCTCTTGAAGAGACTCCTTCTGTCTTCTTTTGAAAAGATTCTATTTAGGTCCATTGCCCATTTTTTTATTGGATCATTTATCTCCCTTTTATACAGTTGAATAAGTTGCCTATAGATGTTGAAAATTAAACCTTTATCAGTGATAACATTTGCAAAATTGTTCTACCATACAGTTTTCCCATATGGCTTTCTTGTTGTTTTGTTGATGGTTTCTTTTGCTGTGAAAAAGCTTTTTATTTTGATGTAGTCCCATTTGTTTATTTTCTCTTTAGCTTCCATTGCCCTAGGAATAATATCAGTGAAGAAATTGCTTTCACATATGTCTGAGATTTCTCTGCCTGTGGATTCCTCTAGTATTTTTATGGTTTCCCATCTTATGTTTAAGTCCTGTATCAATTTTGAGTTTATTTTTGTGTACGGTGTAAGATAGTGATCTAGTTTCATTGTTTTGCATGTATGTGTCCAATTTTCCCAACACCATTTATTGAAAAGACTGTCTTAACTCCACTGTATGTTCATGCTTCCTTTGTCAAATATATATGATAAACCCACAGTAAACATCATAGTCAATGGGCAAAAACTAAAACCATTTCCCCTAAGAGCAAGAACAAGACAGGGATGCCCACTCTCACCACTCCTGTTTGACATAGTACTGGAAGTACTAGCCATTGCAATTAGATAAGAAGAAGAAATAAAAGGCATCCAAATTAGGAAAGAAGAAGTAAAGCTGTCCTTATTTGCAGATGACATGACATTGTACATAAAAAACCTGAAAGATTCCATGCAAAAACTAATATACTTAATAAATGAATTCAGCAATGTATCAGGATACAAGATTAATGCCAAGAAACCTATGGCATTTCTATACACTAATAGTGAACTTACAGAAACCGAGACTAAAAAAGCAATCCCATTTACCATTGTACCAAAAAAATTAAGATACCTAGGAATAAACCTAACTAAGGAGGTAAAAGACCTATATGCAGAAAACTACAGGACACTGAAAAAAGAGATAGAGGAAGATGTAAACAAATGGAAGAACATATTATGTTCATGGATTGGTAGAATCAGCATCATTAAAATGTCCATATTACCCAAAGCAATCTATAGATTCAATGCACTCCACATTAAAATACCAATGGCATATTTCGCAGACCTAGAAAGAACTTTCTAAAAATTCATCTGGAATAAAAAAGACCCCAAATAGCCACAGCAATACTGAGAAAGAATAACAAACTGGGTGTGATCTCAATACCAGATTTCAAGCTGTACTACAAAGCCACTGTTTTCAAAACAGCCCGGTGCTGTCACAAGAACAGACATATAGACCAATGGAATAAAACAGAGAATTCAAATGTGTACCCAAACCACTATGCTCAATTAATATTTGCTTCCTTTGATTTACAAGTCAATATTTGAAAAGGTATAACTACTAATGTGATTGCTTTTGCCAACCTCAGAAGAAAGATGACTAGGAGGAATTTGACTGGAAGCAACTCTTTGAACTGTGAATTGAAATAGTCTCTTATAGGAAAAGTAATATATACATTTGTATATACTGACTGGTGTTCATGAGTTTAATAGAGATTTTGCTTCCTTTTAATTTACTATATGTGTCTCAAGAATTAAGAATTATTAGAAAACTACATCTAATTATAGATGCTGATGTCTTGGTAAGGTCATTCTATAGTTTATTCACCACTATTTGGTAAATAACCTATTTCATAGTCTACTTTGTAATGACTAGTTTATAGCATAGTTTATTGCCTACTGTTTGTGTTCAAGTAAAGTCAAACCTTTCTGTATGCACAAAATGAAGTAGGTCAGTGCCATCTTTTACAGTGACAGAATTATAGTTTGAGTTGGGAGGGTACAAAGAAAAATGGAAGTTTGCTTATAGGAAATGCATCAGGAAGCACTCATAAAGCAGAAAGGACACAACTTAGGGATAACTCTAATGCCTTTGAAATTGATGAATCACTCACCTCTGTAACCTCCTAGCTTGAAAACCTTTATGGTATCAGATAAGATACATTTCAATGGAAGGAACAAAAGATCACATGAGAAAAAATCAGAGGAAAAACAGGCATTTTGCCCTAAGCCAGATTGCAGAGACCTGTTGCCCTTTTTCCCCTCCTCCCAACACATACCTAAGTCAGAGGGAGCCTTATGAGAAATAAAGAAGAAAGGTTGCTCTTAAAGTGACTCTTGGAGAAAACAATACTGACTAGATCAAGAAGAAGGGAAAAGTCGGGCCTGACTAAAGAAAACATGGCAACAGTGCTACCACTTTTTCTGCAGCTCTGCCATAACAGACTGAAGTCTGGATTTCCAAGGGAGGCATTCAAAGATCAAAAAACACAAAAGGATGAGGTCAGGAGAAGAGTAAAAGCTAATGAGCTTAGGGTTGGGAACAAACATTAACGAGTGAGGATTAGACCAATGTGTTTGCCAGGAAATCTGAATGCTAGGTTTGAATCACCCAGATAGATTGTTTTATCTATACCATAATCAGAGAAACAAGGGTGCCTAAATGTATTAACACACTGACTCTAGCTGTCACATGATTTTTTAATTTCTCAGATTAGACATTTAATTTTTTAATTTCCAGTTTGAAAATGCTTACATTTGTGATAGCTACTAGATGCTGTAAACTGTTTGCAGGAAATGGGAGGAAGAGACAGTTTTGTGTTACGTCCTCCAGGAAGACACTAGTGTCAACATTCATTTAGGCTCAGCATTTCAGCACATGGTGCCTCCCTAGGCACAGTCCCAAGCATGCAAGGACAATTGAATTCGGCAGCACTTTCTAAGACTGCCAGCCTTCAACTTTTATGTGTGCTCAAGTTTCAGAGGGCTAAACTATATTGTCTAGTCATTAAAAAGAAGTATCTTAATATGTATTTGCACAGAAATTCAGCTACAATACCTATCCTTATATGGGATGGACTTAGTAAAATTAGAGATAAAATATGCAAAACCTGTTTCCAAATAACATTAAATAGTTGGATTCTTGGCAATGTGAGTACAATTTGCAGATGTGTGATACCATACATTTTCCTGAAACATAAAAAGTAATTTCCAAATATACTTGCAAAGGCATCTTGATGATGGAGTGTCTTGGCTTTCTCTTGGTATAATAGTAAACATTTTTAGTTACATACCAGGAGAAAATTGTGAAATTTATTAAATTTTTAAAAAGAGTTGAATGCATACTCAAGGGAAATAGTAGCTACACTCAGTAATCTCACAAATGATGCCTCTATTGTTAAATAATTAGAGCTTTTTTTTTTCCCAGACCACCCCAAATGGACAAATTTCATGAGCAAATTTAAGTTTGTGTTCAATAATAAAAACATCTTTTAGACTCAGCAAAAAGGAGGGGTTAGGACAATTCTACCTAGTAGCACAAAAAGCAAAAAGAAAACTTTGGGATTCTAATTGAGAAAAATAAAATTCATCTATGAAAAATAAAAACTGCAAGTTTGTCCAAATTTCTGTGATGCATGGGTGTGGACATGTCTAATCTGAGAAATAAACAAGACTGATCTCAATTTGGTGAACTTCCTGGAGCACCTGGCAAAACCAAATACAAAACCATTCCAGAAAGCAATTCTGTAAGTGCAAGAACTCCAACAAGAAAAACAAAACATATAAAGAAGTTATAATAATGAGCTCTCACACACAGATAAATAACAAGCAAGGGGAGAAGTAACCATTCACAGCATATATGAGAATTGTGTAACTCTCTCACCTCAGTTATGATATAAGCAAAAAATCTGAAATAACCTTTAAAACAAAATAATTAGAATAAAAAAATAAGGAATAGATTTAAATCTCAAGGAATTGATACTATGCAATATATGGCAGATTTTTAAAAGAAAAATACATCTTTAGAAAGGAAAAAAATATTTTAAATTAAAAATTCAATTGACATAGATTAACCTTAGACAGTTTGAAAGGCAATTAATAAAATGGCAAGCTATCCTAACAAAATTACTGCAACACAGAGAGAAAAGAAAAGATACAGCCCAGTCGGTGTGACTCAAAGGTTGATGGTGGACTTATGAACCAGGAAATCACAGGTTGAATTCCCAGTCAGGGCACATGTCCGGGTTGCAGGCTCGATCCCCAGTAGGAGGCATACAGGAGGCAGCCAAACAATGATTCTCTCTCATCATTGATGTTTCTATCTCTCTCTTTCCCTTCCTCTTTGAAATCAGTAAAAATATATTTAAAGTAAAGAAAAATGTACAAAACAGAGGTTAGAAACATGAAAGATAGAAGCTATAATTTATGTTGAAATAGGAGAATAGAGAATGAGAAAGAAATCACATTAAAAAAATAGTCTTTGGTAATTTTTCGTGGTTCATGAAGATATAAAGGAACAAATTTCAGAGCCTCAAAGGCAACAAGAAAATCTTAGAAGTAATCAGAGAGAAAAGACAGATTGTTCCCAAAACAGAAGTAAAGCTCTTGGCATGGAGAAAAAATGATAGAATTGGAATAAGCACTTATATTTGTAACATTTTAGTTTTTTAAAAAGTGGTCTGGAGCAAATATAAAACATAAAATCTGTGTGATAAGTAAAATGGTGTCTGCTATGTTACTTTCTTGCTTATCTATCTGTCTAACATATTTCAGAATTAAAATATGAAAAATTGAAAATAATTACATATTATTTACTGATAAAATATTAGTTGTTTATCACAACAACCTCCATTTCCATGTACCAACTCCCCACCCTAAGTAGTAGTTAGCTATAAGTATGGATGAGAGAACTTGTACTGATGTTCAGCTTGAAAGATGCTTAGCAATTATCCTAGTTACATCATTTAGTTGAGGAATTGTCAAATTACAAACCTGGCATAGTTATCTGCTTTTACAAATAAAGTTTTATTAGAGCACAGCCATGCTCATTTTTTCTCTTTTCTTTTTCTTTATTTCCTTTTATTTAATGGCTAATTTTTTTTTTATTGACTACAACAGTGGAGCTGAATAGCTGCAAGTCTAAAATATTTATTATCAAACACTTTAAGAAAAAGTTTATCAATCTCTGGGTTCAATAATGATGCTTATTATTTCCATTTAACAAATTAGCAATATATATTGTAAATGAAGTCAGAAATTTTACATAGATATAAAGATAATAATTAACCAAGTTCAATCGTCTTAGATTTATACAGAGGGGAAACTTGAGGTAAAAATAAATACTGAAAAATTCTAAAATATCTTAGAGTATTTTTTTTAGCTGTATTTCCCACCCTTAAGATTTGCCATATTCAAGCAAAACTGGTTTGGGTAACATGAACAGTCAAATCAGTCATCTGATTCTGCAATTCAACCTAATTAATCTCTTGTGTATAGCACACTTCCCACCCTCGCCAAAGCTGCATTAATTTTATATTAGCTTAGAAAGCAGATGAAGAAAGCATTTGTCTGGGCCTGTTATTTAAAAAAAATTCTCTTTCCATGCATCTTTTAGTTTCCTATGGGAAGGCTGAAAATATTGGCTCTTTTTATATGTAAATATATAAAATGCCTGAAAATCATGTTATACTACTTAATATATATTATGATGCTTGAAATGAATAACTCATCACTTAATCATGACTGTTAAAAGTGACTGGATTTCTCACGTTGATGTTGACTTA
>PVJN01060033.1:0-11691 GCA_004026805.1 Lasiurus borealis
CACGGGCTTCGATCAGCAGGAAGCTGGCCGCTGCCAGCCATCACCGAGGGGAGGGAAGGGGGCCGGCCGTACGTACGTACCGATGTCAATGCACCTTTGTTTGGCCGTGTGCTGCCGCGAGTGCCAGTACTTCCAGTGCCGGAGCTGGTCCTCCCGGCTCTTGTCCTCGGCAAACACCACCATGATCACGCTCTGGGGGAGAGAGAGCCCGTTTCGGCGGGAGGGCGAGGCCGCTCGAGATCTTTTTTAAATTTTTATTTTATTTATTTATTTTAAAAAATATATCTTTTATTTATTTTTTTACAGAGAGGAAGGGAGAGGGATAGAGAGTCAGAAACATCGATGAGAGAGAAACATCGATCAGCTGTCTCCTGCACGCCCCCCACTGGAGATGTGCCCGCCACCAAGGTACATGCCCTTGCCCGGAATCGAACCTGGGACCTTTCAGTCCGCAGGCCAATGCTCTCTCCACTGAGCCACACTGGTTCTGGCCTTTTTTTTTTTTTTTTTAATATATTTTATTGATTTTTTACAGAGAGGAAGGGAGAGGGATTGAGAGAAACATCAATGAGAGAGAGACATCGATCAGCCGCCTCCTGCACACCCCCTACAGGGGATGTGCCTGCCACCAAGGTCCATGCCCTTTACCGGAATCGAACCTGGGACCTTTCAGTCCGCAGGCCGACGCTCTCTGCACGGAACCACACCGGTTTCGGCCGCTCGAGATCTCGGCCCGCCCCAGGCCCGGCGCCGGGACTCACCCGCACTTTGCTGATGGGGTGGTGGACGCCCTCGCCGCTGCTCGCCTCCTTCAGGGTGACCGGGTAGAACTGGCCCTTGTTCAGGTAGGTCATGGTGCTGTCGCCCGGCTTCTGGCGCAGCGACTTGGAGGCCTCCAGCGTGTACTCGAAGCTGCTCCTGCGGGGGCGGGGGAGAGCCGGTCCGGGCCCGCTCGCTCGGGCGCCCTCCACGCTCCGGCCCGCGTGGGGACGAACGAACCAACGGCAGCCTCCCAACCCCCTCCCCCCTAAGACACGTCTTCCGACCGCGTCCGCTGACCCCGGGATAAACCCGCTCTGCGCCACGCAGAACAAGCAGCAAGCTTCGCCCGCACGGGACCCGGAGGCCGCGGAAATGCCACAGAGTGAGGCCAGCAGGGAGGAGCAGGCGGCTGCGGACATGCCAGAGGCTCCTCTGGGGACTGGTCCGGAAGGAGGCCCCCGAGACAGCCGTCGCCGGCAGAGGCCCAGCAGGTGCCGCAGCGCTTTCGGCTGAAGGTCCTCAGACGGCCCTCACGCTCTGCATTTCCTGTTGCCTTCGAGCCGCACCCCAGAGCCCCCCGCTTTGTCTCACGCCTGTCTAGGCCCCAGGCTGGCACCTTGCACCCGTTTCTTCGAATACAGCGGTACCTCGAGATACGAGTGCCCTAACATAGGAGATGTTTGAGATACGAGCCGTCGAGCAAGCGATTTTTGCTTTGAAATACGAGCAACAGTTGAGATAGGAGTCATCAGGCGGATCGGCCGGCTGCACACGACCCGCCCGTTTACCGCAACTCGAGCGTCTCATAGTTTCCCACGCCTCAAGGTGACGGAACGCATTAAACTCGTATCTCGAGGTTCCACTGTACAGCGGAATCTGCTTTGCTAAGTTAAGATGTAAAAGGCACGGAAGCAGCCACGCCCTCGGGTTCGAGTCCTGGGCCGCTGTTTTGCGCTGAGGCAGCAGAGCCGGGCCCGGCCACCTGGCCGCCCGGAAGGCCTGGGGCGCCCGCTCTCTGACCCCCACTATCTGACCCCGCCGGTCAGCCCGCCCCGGGCCTCGGCCGGCCCAGCCCTGCGAGCCTCCGCCTCCGGCCTCGAGGCAGGCCTTTCCGGGAAGTCTCTGTTCCCATCCGATCCTAGACTTCGTTCTTTTTTTTAAAAAAAATCCCAGACTTTTAAAGACAACACGTTCAACGTCGAAATGTACCCACGTAAAGAAGCACATGAAGCAAAATTTGTGAAATGAAATCTTAAAACTCTTTCGGGAAAATGTTCTATGTTCACGCTAACTTGGGAAATCCATACCCGCCTTCAGAGGGTGGGGTGCCCTGTGGGGAGGTTAAAAGAGGTCACAGCCGAGGACGGTTTGGCTCCGTGGATATAGAGCGTCGGCCTGAGGACTGAAAGGTCCCGCCGGGTTCATTCTGGTCGGGGGCATGGACCTTGGTTGCGGGCACATCTCCAGTGGGGGGTGTGCAGGAGGCAGCTGATCGATATCTCTTTCTCTCATCGATGTTTCTGACTCTCTGTCCCTCTCCCTTCTTCTCTGTAAAAAAAATCAATAAAATATATTAAAAAGAAAAAAAGAAAAAAAAGAGGTCACAGGTCAGAGGAAAGCTGGCGTGTGGGTGTCAGCCCGAGTGAGGCTCACTGAAACGGGGAAGCCTTTTGCCCCCCCGGTGTCACTCCCACCTTCTCACGGAGTGACCTCGGCCCCAGCTGACGCCCTCCCGCTCCTCGCAGCCCGGCCGAGCACCGTCACCGTCACCGAGGGAACCAGGGAGGAGAAGCACGGCACCGAGAAGGGGGGTGGCAGGGCCGCAGCTCGGGGTTCCCCGGGGAAGCACGCACCCCCGTCCACAGCAGAGAAAGGCACTCCTGCCCCTGTAGCCGAGGCCAGGCCCGGGAGAAAGCCCGCGAAAGCCACCTCTGATTTTCCCAAGACCGATCGACGGGGAAAGAAGCGTCCCCAGAGCCGAGCAAGTGACATCGGACAGACGAGAAGGCGACCGTTTACCCAGAAACACTGTCAAAAACATAGTCCTCTGAGTTCATGCCGGGCATCCGCAGGCTGAGGTCCGAGGGGAAGAACACCTGCAACGTCAAGGCGAGGCATGGGCCCCCGCTGTCCCCTGGTCCGGCTGCCCGGGGCCAGCGCCGGGGACAGCGAGGGCCCGCGGCTTCCGGCCACCCACCCCTCCTCGTCCGGCATTCGCGTGAGAATCGAGGTTTACCGCCCTCCAGGCAGGTGCCTCTCTGAACACTTAAAAGAAAATTAAAAGGAAAAGTATCGCCGAGACCAGTGTGGCTCCGTGGATAGATAGAGCGTCGGCCTTCAGACTGAAAGGTCCCAGGTTCGATTCCAGTCAAGGGCATGTACCTTGCTGGCGGGCACATCCCCAGTGTGGGGTGTGCAGGAGGCGGCTGATGGATGTCTCTCTCTCATCGATGTTTCTGACTTTCTATCCCTCTCCCTTCCTCTCTGTGAAAAATCAATAAAATACAGTGGTACCTCGAGATACGAGTGCCCTAACATACGAGATTTTTGAGATACGAGTCGTTGCGCGAGCGGTTTTTGCTTTGAAATACGAGCAACAGTTGAGACAGGAGTCATCGCGCGGTTTGGCCTGCTGAACACAAGCCACCCGTTTACCGCGACTGAAGCGTCTCATAGTTTCCCACGCCTCAAGGTGACGGAACGAATTAAACTCGTATCTTGAGGTACCACTGTATATTAAAAAAAAAAAAGTGCCCATTGCACATGCCACCTAGTTAAGTGAAAACCATCTCCTTAAGCCACCCACCGCGTGCTTGGCCGATTCCCCTCCCGCCTCTCCCACGCGTCCTACTTCTGCTCAAGTTCAGGAGCCGCCACCGACGTCTCGGGAGTCGGCACCATAGGGTACCCCGTTCAGACGGGGTGTCAAGTTCACTCGGGGCTGGTGGACTTTCTCCGGGAGCGTCACCCCCTCCGCGCCTACCTCCAGGAGCAGAGACACCCCACCCCCTACGTCCTGCCCCCGCCCCCCCACACCATCCGCTACCATCAGGGCCTAACTTTACCGGAGCGCCACGTTCACCCTCCTCCCCCGCAGCAGCGTCGGCAGGTCGTGTGTAAATGTCACACACACCGCCCTTGCCCCCGAGGTCCGCCTGCCCCTCTGACAGGACCGCCAGCCCAGCCACGCCCCACAGGCAAACCCACCATCGCCCGTTCTCCCCGGAGACCAGTGCCGGGAGCTGGTCCCGGTCCGAGGGCAAAAGCCGCCAACACACTAGGGGCCTGTCTCTCTGTTGTGGATGGAAAAAAACGGCGTACGGGGTTTCCCTTCCTCCTTCTCCAGCGAATCCCGTGGCTGAGATCGTCACCGCCGGCTCAGCTGCCGGCAGGATTAGCCAGGGGCCCCTGACCATAATGCCTGGTTTTATAGGTTTAGTTTACCAATGACAGCC
This sequence comes from Lasiurus borealis, assembly GCA_004026805.1. Taxonomy (NCBI): domain Eukaryota; kingdom Metazoa; phylum Chordata; class Mammalia; order Chiroptera; family Vespertilionidae; genus Lasiurus; species Lasiurus borealis. The sequence continues at coordinate 4,218 of PVJN01060033.1, forward strand.
AGCGGCCTTTTCTCTTAAAAACACAACAAAAACCCCAAACACTTTTGTGCCTAATCCATGCACTTCCGGCCGAGTTTCAGGCTTATATAAGCAAGAGCATGAGGCGGAACCCGAGACGGACACAGCACGGCCGCCTCCGGGAGAGGCCGTACCTCCTGCACGCCGTCCTTGAAGGTCTCGGAGAAGGTGGAGTCGGGCGTGCGCCTCTGAGCGTTGGGGGGCTGCGCGGCGGCCGCGCCGAACTGGTCCGCGGCCGCGCTGAGGTTCCGGTCGAACACCACCACCCGCTCGGCGGGCTCGGGGTGGTACACGGCCGGGGGGATCCCCACCGCAAAGCCGTGCGGCTGGGCCTCCGTCTTGATGGAGTGGGTGGGCATGGTGGCGATGGAGACGGTGACGGTGGTGTCCGGCACCGTCAGGTGGCCCCGCTTGTCGATGCCCAGCTGGTTGCCGTGGGGAAGGACGATGTTAAAGGGCACGTTTTTCAGGACCTGCACCCGGTTTTCCCCGGCGGACACCAGCGGCGGCTCGGCCACGTTGGGCAGGCTGTTTCTGGAAGGAAACCAGAGCTGGGTCATCGCTAACGCAGGACCTGGACAGCTTTTACTCCTTATTCATTCATTCATTCATTCACTCACTCATTCATTCATTCATTCAAAATCCTCACTGCTAATGCAGGACCTGGACAGCTTTTACTCCTTATTTACTCATTCATTCATTCATTTAAAAGCCTCCCTGCAGATATGTTTGTGTGGTTGTTTTTTGTTTTGTTTTTAAATATATTTTTATTGCCTTCAGAGGAAGAGGGAGAGGAGTAGAAAGATAGAAATAATGATGAGAGAGTCATTGATCGACTGCCTCCTGCACACCCCCGACTGGGGATCTAGCCTGCAGCCCAGGTACCTGCTCGGACCAGGAATCAAACTCTGACCTCCTGGTCCTGGGGTCAGCGCTCAGTCACTGAGCCACAGAGGCCAGGTGGGTATGTTTTTGTTGATTTGAGAGACAGAGAGAAGGGAGGGAGAGAAAAACAACACATGGACGTGAGAGAGAAACATCGATCGGCTACCTCGCATGCACCCACACGTTTCTCTTCCTCTCTTCCTCTCTTTCTTTCTTTTAAAAAAGCTGAAGAAGATAAGAGTAGATTAAAGAAGAGGAATGAGGTTGTAACTGTTCCAATGTAAGGGTCCCTGTGGGTTTATAGTATTCTCTACTTCTGCTGCTTGAAAAGTCCCATAATAAAAAGTAAAAATAGAGCCAGGAGCCCTGTGCCAAAGGGTTAATCATGAAGATCAGACAGCAACATGGGAAATACTAAGTAGAAGAGTGCTCACTACCAGCCCCTCCCTGTGACTGCACCCCGACCACATAGAACACGCATGCAGCCCCCAGGAGCAAACACAGACGCCGTCGGCACAGCGGGCTTCTGAGTGGCCGTTCTTTCTCTGAAAAGGTTCTCCTGCTTTACTCCTAGCTAGAGGCCCGGTGCACAAAAATCCCTGCCCTCGGAGGGTCCCTCAGCCTGGCCTGCACCTCTCACAGCCCAGGAGCCCTCAGGGGATGTCCGTTGGGGGCGGGCCTAAGCCGCAGTCTCACCTCCTTTTGTGGGAGGTGACTGGGCCGGCCAATTAGCAGGCGGCACTGGCCAGCGAGCAACTGGCCCTGTCCCCATCACCCTGCCACTGTCACTGCCACGGGCCTCCCACTGAGGAGGCGACCGGGTGGGGACAGGGTGGGCCCATCAGGGGATGGTCTCAGGCTGTGATTGGCCGGCCCTGCTCCACCCCCCATAACCCCACCGCCACCCCTCACCCCCTACATAGCCATCTCCTCCCTCTGCCTGCGGGCACGTGCCTGGGCTGGCCTGGCCCCGCCTGCTTGCCAGCCCCCATCCCCCCCACTGATGGGTGGTTCCACCATTTCTTCGATTTGCATATTATGTGTTTATCATGTAGAACAGAACACAAGGCAATTTTTAATGTTTTAAAAACATAAACCTTCACCTGAGGATATTTTCCTTTGGATTTTAAGAGAGAGTGGAAGGGAGAGAGAGACAGACAGAGAGAGAGAGAAACCTGGATGTGAGAGAGACACCTCAATTGGTTGCCTCACACACACACACCCACAACCAGGGCTGGGATGGAGCCTGCAACCAAGGGACGTACCTTTGGCCAGAACTGAACTGGGGACCCTTCGGTCCACAGGCCGACCTTCTACCCCCTGAGCAGACACAGGGCCATTGGAAAGGTACATTTAAAAAAACGTGATGGCTATCACGCCGAGCCTTAATGTCGTTTTCTGCAGGTTTTAACCTAAATGTGGTTTTCAACGACTTCAACAGGAGTCTGAATCCCGTCGCATTCACTGCATGAAGTTCTGCGCGGGCAGACGGTGGGTGCTCTGTTCCCCCCGCTACTGCTGTAAGCCGCCCCCTTCCCAGAGGACACCCAGGACAAATGAGCCGACACCACACACACGTCAGCACCACACACACGCCGCTGGGGGCGGAGAGAAAGGCCACCGCCTTCACCGGGACCGGTCACACCCAGAGCGACGGGATCACCCCTGTCTTGAACCCTGAATTCAGACGGTCAGCCCCCCGCATGCCTGGCTCCTCCACTGGCCCCTGTTCCTGGGAACAGACGCCCCCCTCACCTCACTGTCGGAGACCCGCCCGGGCCCCCACGGGCATTACCTTTTGCCGTGCTCGGCCTCGGGGTGCTCCACGTCGGCCTTGGCTGCGGAGGACCGTCTCTCCCTCGGGACCTGAGGGGGCGACACACGTGACAACAGGTCAGTCCTCACCCGGCCAAGTGCAGGCCCAGCCTCCGGGCTCCGGGGACAGGAGCAGCAGCAGCAGTGTCTGCCCTCCAGACATGCCCGCCGCTCACCGGGCGGGGAGGCAAAAGCCAACTCTTTAAATACACTTTTTTTATTGATTTTTCACAGAGAGGAAGGGAGAGCGATGGAGAGTTAGAAACATCGATGAGAGAGAGACGTTGATCAGCCGCCTCCTCCTGCACAACCCCACTGGAGATGTTTCCGCAACCAAGGTACGTGCCCTTGACCGGAATCGAACCTGGGACCCTTCAGTCCACAGGCTGACACTCTATCCACTGAGCCACACCGGTTTCAGCCAAAAGCCAACTCTTTATATATATATATATATATATATATATATATATATATATATATATATATAATTGAATTTTTAAAGAGAGGAAGGGAGAGAGATAGAAAGTCAGAAACATCGATGAGAGAGATGAGAGAGAGACATCCATCAGTCGCCTCCTGCACACCCCACAAGAAAGGTACATGCCCCCAACCAGAATCGAACCCAGGACCTTTCAGTCCATAGGCCGACACTCTATCCACCGAGCCAAACCGGTCTCGGCAAAAGCCAACTCTTAATCGCTGAGCAAACTCAGGGGTCACATGAACGGCCCTGAGTGTGGGTTCACCTCTTAGAAGGAACATCCCTGGCCTGGTTTTACCCACCATCGACATAATGTAACGGACAGGAAGCTACTGAAACACATGGGCTCTTTCCCCTTCTCCTGCTGCTCGTCCTCTCAGGTCAAAGGTCAGGCCAAAGGGTCCGTCCCTGAGCAGCCTCCGAGAGCCCAGGGCTGGCTCCCAGGGACCGGTTTCTCACACACTCTGGGATGATCCGGTCCATCACCCAAAGGGCAAATCGAACCCCGTCCGCTCTCTTCCTGTTGTTGTTATTAATCCTCACCTGAGGATGTTTTCCCACCGACTTTTAGAGAGAGTGGCAGAGAGAGGGGAAAGGCAGAGAGAAAGGATGGGGTGAGAGAAACACATCGATGGGCTGCCTCCTGCATGCGCCCCGACCAGGGGCCCGGCCGGGGAGGGGCCTGCAACCGAGGTCCTTGACTGGAATCAAACCCGGGACCCTTCGGTCCACAGGCTGACGGTCTACCTACTGAGCGACACACACAGGGCGGACACGTCCGGCTGTGGGCAGTGATGGGGGGTGGAGAGGCAGCGAGAGCCGCCCGGACAGGAGGCTGATGCAGGGCACGGTGTCCGGCTGGGCGTGGCTCAGGGCTGAGCATCAGCCTCTGCACCAGGAGGCAGTGGTGCCCACAGGGCACAGGCCCGGGTGGCGGGCTCCATGCCCAGTGCAGGAGGCCACTGATCCATGATTCTCTCTCATCACGGATGTTTCTCTCCCTCGCCCTTCCTCTCTGACATCAATACAAATATATTTAAATAATAAAAAATAAATAAAACACAACAGTGGTGTCATGTATGTGTACGGCGTGTGTAACTCCAGCCAGAGGGCAGACTATGTAATTAACACTCATCCAGCCCTGACCGGTGTGGCTGAGTGGGTAGAGCGTCAGCCTGCGGACCAAAGGGTCCCAGGTTTGATTCCCGTCAAGGGCATGTGCCTTGGTTACGAGCACATCCCCAGGAGGGAGTGTGCAGGAGGCAGCTGGATCGATGTTTCTAGCTCTCTGTCTCTCTCCTTTCTTCTCTGTAAAAAATCAATAAAATATATTTAAAAAAAATAAAATAGCCGGGACGGGTTTGGCTTAGTGGGTAGAGCGTCGGCCAGCGGACTGAAAGGTCCCAGGTTCAATTCTGGTCAAGGGCATGTACCTTGGTTGCAGGCACATCCCCAGTGGGGGGCGTGCAAGAGGCAGCTGATTGATGTCTCTCTCTCTCATTGATGTTTCTAGCTCTCTATCCCTCTCCCTCTCTGCAAAAAAAATCAATAAAATATATTTTTAAAAAATAAAAAATAAAATTAAAATAAAAAAACATTTAAAAAAATGTAAACAAACAAACAAATAAAAATTAATGCTCCTCCGGATCTCTACGCACCGGAAACAGAATCCGTCCTGACCCTGGACCTAGGAAGCCCCAGATCGGGAAATGCGGTTTGCTTTCCCCGAGTCCGACCCCCAAACCGCATCCGACCGAAGGCTCCCTCTGTAGCCTCATCGCGGGGTAAGGAAACCGCCCTCCTTACGTCAGCCTGAGCCTCTGCCGCTGGGACAGCACCGAGAACCGCCGCCCGCCAAGGCTGGTCCCACTGAGACACCCACCACCCCTCCTCCCCGCGGCTCCCCCTTCAGAGCGCGTGGGGCGGCCGGCCCCCTCCCCGTCTGAAAGACGGCCCTCTGACTGAGGACCGGAGAGGCCTGGCTTTGAACCGAGTGACTCAAAGCTCCCGTTAAACCAGGTACAGCCACCACAGAGGCCACCTGCCGCACCTCCTCCCGCCAGGGACTGTTAGAGACGGCCTGCGCGCCGTGTCCGGGGTGCGGGCGGCGCGCCCACCCGGTAGCTGCCACCCACCTTGTAGTAGTCGTAGAGCAGGCCCAGGGCGGCCGCGCTGTCCTCGTCGCCGTTGATGCTCATCATCGCCTTGGTGGCTGCCGTGAGCGGGTTCTCCAGGAAGGACTTCCAGGCCTCGTCCTCGCTGGTGTAGGAGCGCCGCGGCGGGTACAGCGCCTCATTCTGAAGAACCAGCACCGGCCGCTTGCTGCGGGGATTCAGAAAACAGACACGTGTACCGATGGCCGCGGCCAGGCCTCCGCGGCTCGGGGTTAGAGAGCCACGCCACCCGGCCACGGGTGTCCCCAGCCGAGAGCCCGTGGTTTCGTCAACCACCCAATAAAGTCAACGAAGAAAGACCAGACAGAGGCCTGGCCTGGGCGTGGCTCAGTCTGTGAGAGTTGACCTATGAACCAGGAGGGGGGATGTCTCGGTTCGATTCCGGTCAGGGCACAGGCCTGGGGTTCGAGCTCAATTCCCAGTGTGGGGTGTGCCGATCCATGACTCTCTCATCATTGATGTTTCTCTCTCTCCCTCTCCCTTTCTCTTCCTCTCCAAAATTAATTTATTTTTTATTTTTAATATATTTTTATTGATTTTTTTTTTACAGAGAGGAAGGGAGAGAGAGAGAGAGAGAGTTAGAAACATGGATGAGAGAGAGACACCGATCAGCCGCCTCCTGCACGCCCCCCTACTGGAGATGTGCCCGCCACCAAGGTACATGCCCTTGACTGGAACCGAACCTGGGACCTTTCAGTCTGCAGGCTGACGCTCTATCCACTGAGCCATACCAGTTTTGGCTCTGAAATCAATTTATATATATATATATATATATATATAACATATATACAGTGGTACCTCGAGATACGAGTGCCCTAACATACGAGATTTTTGAGATACGAGCTGTCGAGCGAGCGATTTTTGCTTTGAAATACGAGCAACAGTTGAGACAGGAGTCATCGCGCGGATCTGCCGGCTGCACACGACCCACCCGTTTACCGCGACTCGAGCGTCTCCTAGTTTCCCACGCCTCAAGGTGACGGAACGAATTAAACTCGTATCTCGAGGTAACGCTGTATATGACAAGACAGGAAGACAGCCCACTTAGTTGCAGGCCGATGGGTCACCCGGGAAGATAGAAAGTATTGAGGCAGCCACGGAAGCATCGCTAACCCCCACGTGGCAGCCAGGACGTGGATACTATTGGGCAGGAGGGGAAAAAAAAAGGTGCTCCGAGAAAACCCAGGCTCTTCCAACACTTCACAGGAGCCAAAACCAAGGATGCCAAGCCAGAAGGCCAAACCGGGCCGATTCCGTTCCGGAACGCCGTCAGGCCGAACCCTCTTCGAGAGGAGACGGACGGCTCGGCCGTCCTTCTGCTTACACGCTATCCGGCTTCTCGGTGAGGCCAGGCCTTAAAACTCTCCGACCGACAAGCAGGGCGGGGGGAGGGTGCAGGGGTGGGGGAGAAAGAGGGATGCTCCGTTCATCCTCGGGGGAAAGGAGAAAGAACACTCCACCGATGACCCGCAGATTGCGCCTGGAATGTGGCCGAAGGCGCAGTAAATCCGTGCGCAGGCACAATTTTCCCGCAAGGGAGTTCACCGTTTATCTCGGAGATAAAACGCGTAAGAATCTACTACAATAAACGAAGCCGCTGAACAGATTTTTTTTTTTTTAAGAAAACAGAAGGGGAAAAATCTGGTTTTAAACATCTGGACCTGTTTTCCACCAACGGGGCGGAGACCTGTCGTTTCATTTTAATTTTTTTTCCATTTCTTTTTTCTTTTTAAAAAATTTTTTTTATTAATTTTTCATTTTTTTAACATATTTTATTTATTTTTCACAGAGAGGAAGGGAGAGGGATAGAAAGCCTGAAACATCGATGAGAGAGAGACATGGATCAGCCACCTTCTGCACGCCCCCCACTGGGGATGTGCCCGCCACCAAGGTCCATGTCCCCGACCGGAATCGAACCTGGGACCCTTCAGTCCCCAGGCCGATGCTCTATCCACTGAGCCACACCGGTCTCGGCCTGTTGTTTCATTTTAATGCGGCAGTTTGGTGGGAAGATGGTCCGGATGTTTCTCCGGAGGAAAATAGACGTGCGTCTGACTTTAGTACACTCTCAACGAAGATTAGAAGGAAGAGATGAAAGCAA
>PVJN01060034.1:0-11690 GCA_004026805.1 Lasiurus borealis
ACAATGGGAAGACTGAAATTAGTTTTCACGCCAAAAACGCCAGCCAGATTCCTGGTTTTGAAGGCCACTTGAGAAAGTGTCTCTTTTGGTTGTTGATTATGCCACTACCAGACACACGTTGATGTTCCTGTGTCTCATTTCACTTTCCACTTTTAAAAATTGTTGTTTTATACACATGTTGTTTTACACCAGTCCCAAAATGGGCTTTCTGGTGAGTCATTTATGCTCTCTTTCCCCATCTGAAAAATGGGGACAAAAGGAACTTCCTGATGAGAATTCAGAGATGCCCCCACCATCCCAGGTGCTGGTCTAAGGACAGATGTGGCCTCTTCAACATAATTCCCAAATAGATTGGCACCCTGCACCCACCCCACACACACACATACACACACACACACCATATATACACACAAACATCCCCATACATACACACCCCATACACACATACACACCCACACACACACCCCATATACAAACACACAAACACACCTCCCATACACACACACACACACACACACCCCCACACACACACACACACACACACACACACACACACACACACACATATGCCCATACACACACAAACATCCCCATACACACACCTCAGACACACACACACACACACACACACACACACACACACACATACGTGCTCATCACAGTGGGTGGCAAAGAACATACATTCTCCCTGTGTGTCAGCCGCTCGGCGAGCACCTGTGAACAGTAACCAATGTCGTTCTCACCGCAGCCCCTGGAGGCAGGGGAAGTGCCGTCTGTGGCTCCTCCCTCCTGAGGACGGACTGAGAGGGCCCACCCGCTGCCGTGCGCCCCAGAGTGCGGTGTGGGTGACACTTGAGCTCGCTTCCCCGGGGTCACTGCAAGCACCAAGGTCCCTCAGACAAACGCTCACCCCCTCAGACCCCGAGGACGGCCCCCCTCCTGAGAACATCCTTCCTGGGGACCCCAGTCCGGGCGCAGGACCCCTTTCCCTGCCACGTGACATCCTAGAAGCAGAGACAGATGCAAAGAGCCTAAGACAAAAAGAGAACCTGGGCAAGATAAAGATGTAGAGGTGGAGACAGACAGACAGACAGACAGACAGACGGTGCAAATACACCAAGAGGAACAGAAATATAGGGAAGAAGGCAAACAGAGAGGCCGGCACAGAAAGACAAAGGAACGCGTGAGATCAACTGCAGTCAGATGGAAGCCACAAGGGCACCGGCGGGTGGTGGTGTGGGGAGCGGCTCGGTGTCCCCAGACACAGGACTGACCCTCCCGGCTCTGCCCTCATGTCTCTTGTTCCTCCCACCCTCTCTCCCTCCAAGCCTTGCTCAGCTCCCCCTGCACCTTTGATCCCAGACTGCCCCAGGGTGGCTCCAGCAAAACCCACACCTCCTTGTGTGTGCCCCAGTGTTCCCGGGAACACATCCACGCCCAGATCCCCATCTCCCCCAGCACAGCTGCCGCCCCACCTCTGAGGACCTCCACCCCACAACAGCCAGTGCCAGGCAGGGACCATCCCCCCGTCACCCGGTCCTGTGGGCTGGGAGAGACAGAGCCACAGGGCCAGCAGTGGTGGGGGGGAGGTCTGGGGTCAGGAGGACCCAGAAAGCCACTTGGGCAGGATCCCCGGCCTCCAGCACCCCGCCCCCGCTCCCCTCCCCTACGGCGGATGGAGCTGGAACACCAAGAGGGTCCCTGGGAGCAGGCCCCATAACTCAGCCAGCCAGCGGAGGCCGATATTTAAGTCTTAGCTTACTTTGCTTTGTGTGAGGGAATTTATTAGGCGACCACATAAATGTTTTATTCATTAGGCCGCGTAAATAATGCATGCCTGTTTCCATGGAGACTTAACCCTTCCACTCCCGCAGCCCTGGCCTGCCCCGGCCTCCCCACCTTGGATTATCTGCCACTTCCCCGGGTCTGAAACAGCACCACAGTAAGCCCGCCAGAAAAACACACTCACAATGGACACTGCTGTCATTCTCCACAGGTACCAAGCCCTCGTGGAGCCCGACCCTGCGCCCAGCTCTTTACCCCGGTCACTGTCACACGTACTGCCATCTCCCTGTGGCAGGGGAGAAGACGGACGCACAGAGTGGAAGAGACCTTTGTCCAGGATCACAGAGCAGCAGGTATGGGGGCGGGGGGGCGGGGCCAGGGCTCATACCAGGCCTGACGGACACCAAAGCCCCGCTGTTTTGCCCAGCCAGGGTGGCTCAGTGGTTGAGCATGGACCTATGAACCAGGAGGTCGAGGTTCAATTCCTGGGGTCTGGAAACCACGCCCTTGCTGTTGCTGCCCTAGCTCTCCCCAGCCCACATGGGGGCCCAGGCCTCCCCCACTTACTGGTGATGACGCAAGAGCCTGGGAAGGAGGCAGGATGGCGGGGAGCCCTGGCCCCTTCATCTACACTCCCCTCGAGCAGCCTCCTGAGGGCCGGGCCTGGGTCCCCTCCCTCTCTGGTTGGGGAAGCGGGGAGACCTGCCAGGCCACACAGCCTGCAAACAGTAAAACCCCAGAGCTTAACCCGGCCTGGAGAATCCGTCCATCCTTCCTGTCCAGCCCCTGACTGCACCCCGCTGCCCCGCAGAGGGCAGAGCATGGGTCCCTGGTGGGCAGGAAAGCCAACTGCACTTTGGAAGGAAGTTATTGCCCCTTTAACTGTCTTCACACCTGCTCAGGCCTAGAAGAAAGTGTCTGTCTGAGCTGAAACCGGTTTGGCTCAGTGGATAGAGCGTCGGCCTGCGGACTGAAAGGTCCCAGGTTCAATTCCGGTCAAGGGCATGTATCTTGGTTGCAGGCACATCCCCAGTAGGGGGCGTGCAGGAGGCAGCTGATCGATGTCTCTCTCTCACTGATGTTTCTGTCCCTCTCCCTTTCTCTCTGTAAAATATCAATAAAATATATTAAAAGGGGAAAAAAAAGTGTCTATCTGGGGCCGGTTGGGGAATGCCTTATTGACCCCACAAGTTGCCCCTTTAAACAGAGGGGATGGTTCCAGGCTGGGAGCCCTCTGCAGGCTGCAGAACTGGTTGGAATGTAACAACCCCGTTGTATTTTCCTGGTATTTATCTTCATCGTTGCCTACATTCGTAGCACGTAATTCTGGTTTTCCACTTGTTAACAACAATGACAATAGTGTAGCTGAGACATAGATAACACTTACGAGGGGTCTGCCGCTGTTCTGAGCTCTGCTTACTAGTATTTTAATGCATTGCATCCTCAGCAAGCCCTGTGCGGAGGATGGCTGTCAGCCCCAATGAAGGAACAGGAGACTGAGGCGGAATGGATAGTATTTTCCCTAAGTGACAGAGAGTCAGTTCCCCTGGCCAGACTTGCAATCTGTGTCTCCCACCGTGACGTACATTTTCCCCTTAAAATAAATCTGTGGGCCCCGCTGGTGTGGCTCAGTGGTTGAGCATCAACCTATGAACCAGGAGGTCCTGGTTCGATTCCTGGTCAAGGGCATATGCCCTGGTTACAGGCTTGATCCCCAGTAGGGGGCGTGCAGGAGGAAGCCGATCAATGATTCTCTCTCATCGATGTTTCTCTCCCTCACCCTTCCTCACTGAAATCAATAAAAATCTATTTAAAATAAGTAAATAGATTTCAGTAAAAGACATGTGTGTAAGAAAATGATCATGCAGGGAGTGCACAGATGTGTCAAAAGTCATAAAGCGGCCAAACGCCCTGCTCTGCTGTCCCTCTGGCTTCAAGGACTTCATGAGTTCGGCTGCACATAGTCTCTGAGCCAACCCTGGTTGGGGGAGCAAGCAAATCTGGGCCCACAGGGCCAGAGGCACTGTCTCAGCATCAGGGAGGTCTCCAGGAGGGGCCTTCCTGAAGCCTTCCCTTCCCTGCTCTGTCAGCCCCTTGGCTGTGCCGGGTCCCTGTCTCCATTTCCCTGCCAGCATGCCAGCTCTCTGCCCAGCCTGGCACCCTTTCCTCTCCCTGCTGAGGCCAGGAGCTCCGTCTCCTTATCAGATCTAGTAGGTGCTCAATAAACATCTCTCAATGGGAAAGGAAGGGAAGGGGAGGGGAGGGAAGGGAAAGAAAGGGAAGAAGGAGGGGAGGAGAGGGAAGGGAAGGGAACTGGGTTGAGGAGAACTGAAGCACCAATCTCTGGCTCACTAGTCCCTCTGACCTTGAATAGTGACCCTAACCCCAAGCTGGAAGAGTCCCCAACACCTAGAGCACCCTGGTTATTGGTCCGCGGTCACAACCTCAGGGCTTGCATTCTCACCTGCCGGGAAGATTCCCTGAATGGGCACATCTTCTCCCTTCTCCTCATGACCTCCGCACTGCCCTCAACCTAGAACTTGGCCCAACCTTCTTCTCCCGTCTGCCTGGTTCTGTCTCAGCCACGTCCATCTCTGTTTCCATGTCCTGACCCCACAGTTACAATGTGGCTCCTTCTTACATGTTTTGACAGCTCTGGCCATTATCACAGTTTCCCAGGGTTTCTGAAGTGGTTATCTGATCAGTGTCTTAACTCCATGAGGCTAACACACTGCAGCAGGGGTGACCCCTGACGCAGAGTAGGCCTGTAGGAAATGGCTGATGCGTGAATGAGTGAGCTGCTGCCCGTGAGACTTTAGACCTACAACAGTCTCTGCATTCCTGGACCCCAAACTCGTTCCACCACGAGGGGTGCTTGGGCCAAGACACACCTGTGTGACAGCGTGTTTGAGCCAAAAGTGACAGCTTTAGCCCAGCCCTGGACCCACAGTTCTGGCCATTCCCCTTGAAATGGAAAGCAGGCCTCAGTGCCGAGACAGTTCTTGAGGGAGTGGTCGGGGTCTGGCCTTGTGGACCCACCTCTGCTTCCCAAGGGGTCAAGTCTGCCCCTTGTACTGGCCGCCTCCCTCTGATCACAGCCCGTGTCCTCAGCGGGACCTCGCAGATGTAATCCAGCTAACGCGAGTCACACCGAGTCACACCAGCTCGGAGGGCCCTAATCCGATCTCCCCCGGGCGGGCGCTTACAGGCGAGGAGAGACAGATGCCAGGTGATGACAGAGGCGGAGATGCGAGAGATGCAGCTGCAAGCCCGAGGGTGTCCGAGGCTGCCAGCCGCCCCGGAAGCGGAAGCGGGGAGGGGCCTCCGGGATCCCAGACTTCTGGCCTCCAGCGCTGCCCAGCCGGGCACCCTTTCCTCTCCCTGCTGAGCCCAGAGGCTCCGGCCCCTCATTAGATCCAGTAGATCAAGAAGTCATTTCTGTGCCAAAACCGGTTTGGCTCAGTGCCTAGAGCTTCGGCCTGCAGACTGAAAGGTCCCAGGTTCGATTCCGTCAGGGGCATGTACCTTGGTTACGGGCACATTCCCAGTAGGGGGCGTGCAAGAGGCAGCTGATCGATGGCTCTCTCTCATTGATGTTTCTAACTCTCTATCCCTTTCCCTTCCTCTCTGTAAAAAAAATCAATAAAATATATATATATAAAGAATATATTTCTGTCATTAAGCCACAGCAGCCCAGGACACGACTGCCAAAGGTTTCCTGTCCCTGTGGGTCACGGGCCAGCAGCTGCCGTGGAAAGAGCCCTTGTCTTTTGCCCCAAGCTGGGGTGCAGGCTCTTCTCCACCAGAGAATGGCGGGGGTGCTGGCAGGTCTGAAATGCCAGGACGCACAGCAGTAAGTGGGGGCACAGGGCGCAGCTCGGAGAGCAGATCCTCAGTGAGCATCAGGGAACAGGCTGAGGTCAGCGTGTCTGAGGGCAGTGCCATGCCAGGAGCCTGTCTTTCCAGAGACCTCCCCTGCTAGAAGGGACACCAGCCTCTTTCCTCAGTATCTCACAAAAGGCTTCAGCCTTTGGGCAGAGCTATCAGCTCCACGGAGCAGAGAAAGGCACTGGAGGCATGTCCCTGGGCATGAGAGGGACCCAACAGAAGCTTTAGACACGAGGACTGAGTGCAATGATATTAGCTGCCCCATTGACACCCACTGCCAGGGACTTTTTGCAGGTGTCATCCATGTTTCTCCGCTCTTGGAGATGCATCATCATCATCTTCACTTTATCTGAGCCAATGGCAGCTCAGAAGGCTGGGGCTGAGACGCCCGTGGGGTCATCTTCCAAGCCCAGCTGGCTCCCTCGAGGCCCAGGGTTCTCACCCACAGAGGCTGGAGCTCCTCCTCCAGAGGGACTGGCAGAAGCTGGGAACCCCTGGGGTCCTGAGGACGGGGAGAGGGGCTCCCCTCTCACATGTCTTCACTCTGGGGATCACCAAGCGACACCGGAAGTCTCCTCCAGGCCCGGGAGGGCCTGGCAGACAGGAAGACAGTTAACCTGGGTCTCAGATCACAGCGGTCTGAGACTGTGTTCAGGTAAACTGAGTCTCAGCCATCTCCCCCAGAGCGAATGGCTGTCGGGAACTCCTCTTTGGGAAGAGGGGCCTGCGTGTGAGTGTCTACCTGCATCTGACTCCCCGCTCTCTCCTCTCCCGCCTCTGAACCCTGTCACCTGTGACCTCCACCTGGCCGTTAGCATTTCATTAACACGGAGCCGTTCCTAGCTGATTTTTTGCAACATTTCTCTTTACCAACCACTTACTGGTTCTTGAAACACTCCCCCCTGGGACTCTAAAACACCCCACCTTCCTGTGCTCCCCCCTCCTCCCAGCCAATCCTTCTCTGTCTCCTTCTAGGACCTTCTCAATGGCTGGTTGTCCTCAAGATGCTGTCTATGAGACTCCTCTCTCTCCAGACACTCTCTGGATGGCTCATCCACTCCCGACCGGATCTGCCTCCAGCCCAAACCTTGTCCGGGGCTGCAGACCCAGGAGTCATCACTTCTCAAGGCTGCCAGGCACCCAGGGCTCCCCAGACTCAATGCCCTCAACACCAACCTCCTCCCTCCACTGGAGAAGGGCCGACTGTTCCCTCTCTCCGTGAATAATGCCCCAGCCTGCAGTCCCTTCTCCATGAACAGCCACCACAACGCGGTAAAGAAAAGCCATTAGTGGGTCCCGGCCCCTCTCCCCTTCTCCCCATCCTGTTCATATTCAATAATACCAATCTGAACCGCTGCCTCTGTTCAGATGCACATTATCGTTCACCTGGGCCTTCCTATCAGATGGAGATGCTTAATCAATCTTTTAAAATAAATTAACCTACTTCGGAGTCTGAAACACAAGAACTAGGCCCTACCTGACCCGACTCTGGAACAGCTCAGAGAGGAGCCAGACCCCCGAATCTCAGCCCGGAGCTCAGAGTCTGGAGCAAAATTCTCACCCCAAACTTGGGGGTTGAAGCCTGGCACCCGCACCCGGCTCCTTCTCAGTCTAAAGCGCCACATGTGGCTCAAGCCCTGCCACCAAGATCCCCGATTGTCTTTTTCTCCAAGAAAAACAAGCATGGCTGGGGAGAGGGTTAACAGTTTATTCTATTTTTTCTGAGTGATTTTATCACTGTCGTTAGAACATTCATTGAAGTAAGTGAGGAATCCATCACAGGCTGACAGCGGTGTGCAGACTAATGGCTGTTAGATGGTAATAATTTTTAATATGATTTTTATTTCACTTAATTTCATATGTGCTTGACAAAAGGTCCCCAGTCACTGGGGAGCAGTGCGGAACTGGGAATATGCTCACAGGAAGGTCTATTAAGCCAGGTGCTGGGAGCGTGTCAAAGCAGCAGCTCGGCCACGCGGGGGAGGTAGGGAGGGAGGTCGGGTGAAAGGAGCTGGGGTCTGGCACGGGGTATCACACCCCCGGGCGTTGGCATCTCTGCGCTCAATGACACCATGAGTCAGAGAGGCAGGCGCCGACATGATGGGCATGCCCACACACGTGCACAGACATGCCGAGGCATGCATACATAGATGGATCATATCTAGAGCAGATACACACAATCCCACCCAGTGAGTCCCATTCCAAGTTTCCAGGAACACACAAACGGGTCTAGGTTACACACGTAAACATGCACATTGCAAGGAAGAGAGGAGAGGGAAGCAGGGAAGAAAGAGGGAGGGAGAGAGGGTGAGAGAGAGAGAGAAAGAGGGAGAGACTCATTTCTTATGTAGAGTGTCACCCAAGGAGCCAGTCCTCTCATTTATATACCACCCCCCTCTCTCTCTCTCTCACACACACACACATACACACACACACAGAATCACATAGAGAGAACACACAGATTTAGCTCCATACACATAAAAACAATCACATACAGAACGGCTCTCGCAGTCACCAAGAGTCACACCCACCCTGCTGGGCGGATCCTACACCTTGCCACTGGGTCATGAAACCCACTGGGTTTTCTAAAAGGAAGTGGGGGGTGAGGTGAACATTTGTGCCCAAAGGCCATGTCCAGAGAGGGCCATAGGGATGGGGGAGAGAACCCTATTCTGTGGACTTGGGCTGCCCAGGGTTCCAGAAACTTCTGGCAGGAAACAGGGCCAGATGCACAGTCACTAGCAGCTGAGGATGCAACCCCACGTGCCTGCGTTCCAGGCCTAAAGTCTCAGGGGGGGTGATTTGGGGCATCGGTGCCCTCCCAGGGGAAGAGCAGACCAGATTCCCAGGTCCTGGGAGAGTCCTGGCAGCCTCCAGTGGGGGTCTCAGCCACACAGAGCCAGGCTTGCTCCCACATCAGCAGGCTCTGGAACCAGCCCAGGTGCCAAGGGCTCAGTGAAGAGCGAAGAGGGAGGAAGAGAAGCTCCAGTTTTCAGCCCCCCAGGGGTCCTCTCCCCACTAGACCCAGACACAGAGGTGGAACACGGTCACCGATCCCCGGGAAGATCAAGAGCGCTCCCACGGCCACACCTTGCCAGCCCCTTGCCTAGAGGTAGAGTTAAAGGTCCCGACTAGGAAGGCAGATTGCTTTTATTCACATCCTGGTTCTTACACTTACGATAGGAGTGCCTTCTGTACAAGTAATTGATCTCCCTAGGCCTCAAAACAAGGCCTAGAGCAGTGGTTCTCAACCTTACTAAGGCCGCAACCCTTGCATACAGTTCCTCATGGGGTGGTGACCCCCAACCATGAAATGTTGCTACTGTGATGCATCGTGATGTAAATATCTGCATTTTCCGATGGTCTTGGGTGACCCCTGTGAAAAGGTCGTTCAACCCCCAAAGGGGTCGCGACCCACAGGTTGAGAACCACTGGCCTAGAGGAAGCAGAAAGGCGCTGCCAGGGCCCCGTCTCTGTTCGGCTCCCCCTTTTGAGGAAGAACAGAGCAGTGCCCTCCCCCGGGCCTGCTGTGGTAAGGGGCCACTCAGCCCTGGCCTCAGCCCCACTCAGAGACCGCGTGCAGATGACCTCTCAGCATCTTGCCCTCTCCTGAGGACTCTGAGGGTGCTGAGAGAGAAGACTGCAGTCAGGCTGCCTGAGTTTTCACCCCACTTCTTCCCACTCACGGGCTTTGTGAACTTGAAAAAGCTATTCATGTGCCTGCTGCCTCTGTTTCCTCCTCTGTGGAACTCTGAAAACCAGTCCCTGCCTCTCAGGTCATTGTAAGGATTAAGTGAGAGTCTGGCTCAGAGGAACCGCTATCCACTGTTGTTATTTTATTCCAGTGTCTTCGAGAAAGGGTGGGAATTGGCTCTCCCCAAGTTATCATAGTCCGTGGGGGGATTCTTTGAAGGCAGGGGAAGTCTTCCCATGATGTCACTTTTCCTCCAGACATCCTCTAATCCCACCTAGCGTGGGGTACCCGACGCCTGCAGGACCGAGAGACCATCCTACGCCACCTGACTGAGGCCAACCGCTGCTGATCTGGGCACGCGTGCACGCGCTCACGTTTCAGACCTTCTAGCTGCCCCTCATGGTGAGAAACAGGCCTGCAGGCCATCAGCACCGCGGACAGCGGCGAGCGGCTCAACCCACACACTCGCCCCTCCCCATTCTAACCAGGAGGCCCAGGGGCAGCCCTGCCTGCTGGTCCTGGAGCATCTCCACGCTCCCTCTCCCTGGCGGGTCACCCCAGGCTGGGGTCCACAGTGGACCGGGAAGTGGTCCAAGGAGAAAGTCTTTATCCCGCATCTCCTGACCACAGATTGTGTGCCAGGGTCTGTGCCAAGCTCCTTCCACATATTACACCAGTTAATTCTCCGATAAACCAATGAGGGAGGGGCTGTCATCTCCATTTTGCAGATGAAAATCTTGATATTAGAAAAGTCATTGGTTCAGAGAGAGAGAGAGAGAGAGAGAGCAGGGTTCTCACACGTGTCTCGACCATACACCCCAGCAATCCCGTCTGTCTCCATGGTTTCTGTGTCCACCCTGTTGCTCAGACACGACAATGAGTATCTGCTGAATGCGGAAAGGCACTTGCCTAACGTCTGCCTGGCTCTGCCTCCCAGCTGGGAGATCTGGTTGACCTTCGAAGTCGTTCCTTCAGACACTAATATTCTCTCACATGTTTCTATAGGCTGGACCTCTCCTCCCCACAGCCCACCCCCACCCCCGAGCCTGACAGGAGCCTCCACAGCCAGGAGCAGGACTCAACCATCTCCAACTTGCCAGGACCGGAAACTGGAGGCCCCGAGAGCCAGCTCTCCACGCCCTGGAGCAGCGGGTGCTGGGTAGACTGCCAGGAAAAGCCTGCCAGCCCCACTCTGCCGCGGGAGCTCGCGTGGAAGGCAGTAAGTGCCCCGTAAACGGCCGTGACAGTTATTCCTGTGGAATATCCAGGTTTTCTCCATGTTGGCAACTGCAGGGGACACACTCAATGAGTCTTCAAAGCGGAGGCAGATCTGTGAGAGGGGATGGTCCAGTGACAGACTTCCGGCTCTCAGTGTGAGAGCAATGCTGCAGGAGACTCCACCGTGCGTTGTCTGAGCTCGGAAATTATCCCACAGACACGGGACCCAGAGGTTCCTATGTGGGCCATCATCTACCTCAACGCCAGGTTTCTAGAACCATGAGTGTGAAGTCTTTATGGAGGCGGGTCAAATGCTAACCCCGAAGAGCCAGGAAGAGTCCTCAGTTGTATCCAGAGCGAGCAGTAGCATCTTACTGTGAATTCAGTACCGAGCATGAGGCAGTGTGTGCTGGGCACAAAACACACAAAGTTAACCAGACAGGGTCCTGGCCTCGGCAGCCCCACTGATGGGCAGAAGGAAATACAAGTCGGTGGACACCTTTTGCCAGATAAGCTTTTGTCAACACCGACTGGAGAGGGAAAGCATTGGGGTTCTCCTGTCCCCTGGGCAGCCTTCCCTGCACACCTGCATGGATCCACTCACCCACTGTCCCAGCACCAGAAGCACAGTCAGGTAGAGGTAAAGGTCCAGTGGTCGTTAAAGGTCCCGACGAGGAAGGCAGATTGCTTACATTCAAATCCTAGTTCTTATACTTCCTATGGGAGTGGCTTTTGTACACGTAATTAATCTCACGAGGCCCCAATATTGTCAGCCATAAAATGGAAAAATAAAGTCTAACCTACCTCAGTGGGTGTTGTATGGGTCAAATCAGTGGATGGTGATGAAGAGTTTAGGATACGGGTAGCCATATAACAGGGACCAGAACAATGCTGGGCGGTGTCAGACCAGTGCTCAGCCAATCAGCGGCAGCACATGGACTGGGCCTGACACAGCTCCTGCTTCCAAGTTCTTTCTGCCCACGCTCCCAGCTCACACAGCTCACACAGCTCACACAGCTCACACAGCTCACAGCTCACACAGCTCACACAGCTCACAGCTCACACAGCTCACAGCTCACACAGCTCACAGCTCACACAGCTCACA
>PVJN01060035.1:0-11646 GCA_004026805.1 Lasiurus borealis
ATTCTTGGATCAGACCCTTTCTTTGCATGACTTTGTATATTTCATTCCATTCCCTTCTGGCCTGATGAGTTTCTGTTGAGAAATCAGTAGCTAGTCTGATGATGGTTCCTTTGTAGGTAACTTTGTTTCTTTCTGGCTGCTTTTAAGCTTCTTACTTTGTCGTTGGTGTTTGCCAATTTAATTATAATGTGCCTTGGTGTTGGTTTGTTGGGGTTCAATTTGCTTGGGACTCTGTGAGCTTCTTGGATTTGTGTGGGTTTTTTCTTTCCTATATTGGGGAAGTTTTCTGTCATTATTTCTTCAAACAGGTTTTCTATTACTTGCTCAGTTTCCCCTCTTTCTGGAACCCCAATTATGTGGATGTTGTTTTGTTTCATGTTATCCCAAAGTTCCCTTAGGCTCTCCTCTTGCTTTTTAATATTTTTTTCTAGAAGCTGCTGTACTTGGGTATTTTTTCCTACCTTGTCTTCTAGCTCACTGATGCAGTCCTCTGCTTCTTCTCGTCTACTTTTGTTGCTTTCTATTGAGTTCTTTATAGCAGTGATGTCATTTTTCATTTCTTCTTGATTATTCTTCATTTTTTCTTGATTATTCTTCAATTCCTCTTGGATCTTCTTCATTTCCTCTTGGCTCTTCTTCATTTCCTCTTGGCTCTTACTCTCATTGTTGATTTTACCTTCCATTCTTTTCAGCCACCTTATGACCATTTTTCTGAACTCTTTCTCTGGCAGGTCTATTTCTTCTTCTATTTGTTTACTTCCTTTTGTGGTGATACCTGCTCTTCTGTCATATGCAGGCTGTTTCTTCATCTGGTCATGATATTTCTTCTCTGTGTGTCTGGTTATGTTGTTCTCTCTCCTATGTTGATTTAAAGGCACAAACTACAACACGACCAGGTACAACACACAAGAGTCTGAACAGAAATTTATTCACGATGTTAATAACTACAAATAAGGTGACCACCAATAAAGACAATTTAGAGGTAAGTAGAGAAAGAAGAAGAGAAAAATGAGGAAAAAAGAAAAGAAAGAAGTGACAAAATCAAATTAGGAGAAGGGAGAAAAAATAAAGAAATAAAGAAGTAAAATAAAATAATAATAATAATAATAATAATAATAATAATAATAGAGAAAGAGAAAAAAAGTCAGAGAGAAAAGAAAGAGAACAAGAGAGACCAGGGTAACAAGTTATAGATGTGAGGAGGAAATTCCAATAGAACAGTCACTAATCCCAAGAAATGATGTCAACAAGTACCTGGAGATTAATAAAAACTACAAATAATAACCAATATCAAGGGAGGCGAGGCAAAAGAGAGGTAAAATACAAACCAAAACAAAGCAAACAAAAATAAAAATAAAACAGGTAGAATAAGCAAAAAAATCTCACAAAAATGTATAAAAAATCGATATAATCACCATTCAGACAAATAACAACAAAAGGACCTAGAAAGAAACAATTTTTTTTGGATAGTGAAGACAAAAGAGAGAGGTTTTTAAGGACTTGGAGTAGGGGATTTGAAATTAGATATATAAGTGGGGTGAAATTTTAAACAGGTAGAGAGAAAGAATAGGGAGAATCTAAAGTCGGAAAAGGGAAAGAGAAACAAGACAACAAAATGGGGAAAGTTAGGAAGAGAGTGTTGACATAAAGGTAGAGTTGAGATAGAGTAAAATTATGGTAAAGGAAAGATGAAAATAGAATGTAGAACTCTAATCCCAAAGTAAAATTAAGAGCAAATAAAATGACACTTAAAAAAAATAAGTAAAATAGTAGTAGTAATAATACTAGTTGAAAATAAAAATGTAATAATTAAAAAGGTAAAATCAATTGGGGAGAAAATAAAAAATAGTTTTTTAATTAAAATATGCAAAAAAATAAAATAAAATTTAAAAAAATTAAATGGGCAGTAGTGGAAGTCATTCACTCCTGTTTCCCAGTTGAGGAGGGCATTGCAGTTCCCTGTGTTCCACTGCTGAGGTGTGCCTTAATCTCTTTATTCTTTTGTGATTATGCGAAAGTCAATTTGTGAGTCATCCACTGGGTGGTAGTCTTTTGAAACTGACCTCTGAGACTAAACACAAGACCTCTCTAGGCTGTGCTTAGATCCTGATACTCTGTGGTTCTCAATACTGGTTTGTGGGGATGGGTTGCCCCAAAGCTGATTCTCTGATGGTTACTCTGTGCTCCAATCCCCAGGATCCAGAAAAACACCATTCCCCTGCAGTCTTCTCAGGATGTCTCCAATTACGTGATCTTATGTATTGGGCTTAGCAATCAGAATCCAGGGTGTGAAGAGGAGAGTGCTGTCTGTGCTCTCTCCCTTCTTCACTCCTGTTTGAGCAGCCGGGACACTGTAATAACTCCCAGGCTCTCCTTCTGCCTCAGATCAAAATAGGTTGCTTTCTAGAGCTCCCCTCTGTTAATAGCTCTGAGGGCCCCCTTCCATATTTATGGATCACACCCTGCCCCACATCTGCGGATTTCTCTTTAGAGCTGCTTTCCCCCAGTCCAGTTCACACAGTGTGCGCATCTCTGTTCTGCGGGACAGGAGAACTCACCTTCACAGGTGACATCTAACCTTTCTGTGTGGTGTGTGGAGCTCCTCTGAGTCCCAGTGTCTGCGCTGATTAGAGAGTCGTGTTCTGGGTCCCCCGGCTGTTTGGTGGGTGCTGCAGCTGTAGCTTTTCAGACCGAGGTAGACATCCACTTCCCCCTGCACAATGGTGCAGTCTCTGCGTTCAAGCTGGTGACTCCGTGAGACAAAAATCCCATGGCAGTGGGGTTGCCTGGTCAGTGTAGCCCTGTCCAGCAGTCCCCCACCTTCTCCTGGAGGATAATTGATTCTTAACTTGCCAACAAATATTCCCAGTGTGACTCTCAGGTGCTCTCTCTGTCTGCCCAGCGATAAGGCTCTAGACACGTTCGTCGATTCCCCCGCCATTTTTTCCTCCTCCACAGTATAACATTTGACAATATCCTGATAATAGAATTTAGTTTAAAAATGCATTATATTGCTCTTGTGGCACACTGACTGTAATAATTAAGCAAATACATTTATTCCAATTTTTTTGGATTAGTGTTTGTATGGTATTAGTCCATTAGCAGATTATTTTAACGAATTAGCTCTGAGAGGCAGTGTAATGTTGTAGAAAGAACATAGTCATTGAAACTCATTAGCTCAGGATTCAGTCTTGGCTCTACAATTTATTGGCTGTGTGACTTTTGGCAAGTTACTCAACTCCTCCTAAAGATTAAATAAGACAATATTATCCATTTTGTCATAGTGGAGATGGTACCAGGTAAAGAAACATAAAATAGGTCAAGTTTCTGGGAGCAAAGGAGGACAAAACCTTGGGGGGTTTCCTGAAAAGGATAAAGCCAGAATAGGGCCTTACTCTGTGTGTGTGTTTAGGAGGACGGTGGCATGCATTAGGCAATAAGGAATGCAGTACTATAGTTTTAAAAGCATTGGTAGCAGAGCCATAAAAACCTAGGTAAGACCTAGCTCTGACACTACTTAGCTCTGTTGATCTTAGTCTGAACATTAAATAGCTGTTCAGTTTCTCTATCAGTAAATAGCAGATAATTATTAAATTGCCTGAATAACTTTAAAGAGCTGTTTCAAGTATTAACAAAGGAACAAATGGAACAATAGAACAAAGGCACAACAGCACTCTGTAAACTGTAAAGAAATCCCCAGAAAGGTGTGAGGTTTGTAATCATAGTGATCAAGAAGGTGAAGCAAACAAGTTCCTTGTCCCTAATCTTGACAAAGTAATAAGTCAAGTTGCTACCAACTTAATTCCTATAGAAAACGGGACATAGAACAATTATAGCAAACATATGGTTTAGAATATCAAATTTTTTGTTATTTCCTTAATATCTGTTTCAAATCTAGTGCTGCTTCAGAGAAGCTAGATATGATGTTGTCTCAATAGGGGCAAGACTGGGGCAAGGATTTGGAAAATGTATATTCAAATGAGAAACATGGTTCATAAAATTTGGATTTGACCAAGATACTCTGTGGACAATGAGAAGTCATGTACAATGAGGTGTTACGTAAGGGGATGATTTACCTTCTAATATATAACGAAAAAGAAAGATCAAGTTTGTGAAGGTATTTTCTTACTTTCATCTCTAAGTTTTACATGATTCCAGAGAAGGGTGTCTTTTAAGTAAACACTCTAGAACAGTGGTTCTCAACCTTCCTAATGCCACGACCCTTTAAGACAGCTCCTCATGTGGTGGTGACCCCCAACCATAAAATTATTTCCATTGCTACTTCATAACTGTAATTTTGCTACTGTTATGAACTGTAATGTAAATATCTGATATGCAGGATGTATTTTTCGTTGTTACAAATTGAACATAATTAAAGCACAGTGATTAATCACAAAAACAGTATGTAATTATATATTGTGAAATATTTATTTCTAATTACAAATAAATGAATTTTTTTTTGTCTTGAATCATGGTGTAGCATGGGTAACAGTCTTCATATAACAACAGTAAACTACATTGCTACACTTTGCTACACGGAGGAGCGGTCTGTTGGTTCCTAAGGCCATGGGAAATATGTGTTTTCTGATGTTCTTCGGCGACCCCTGTGAAAGGATCATTCGACCTCCAAAGGGGTTGCGACCCACAGGTTGAGAACCACTCCTCTAGAATTCCTCAAACTGCAGCTACCAAGGTTAGGTGATAGATTGTATGGTGAGTTGTTACAATGTTTTTAAAATTGAACAGACTGGGGAAAAACTTAAGTGCTAGGGCAGTTAAAGGGTTGAAATTAATAGCAAGAGGATGCAAGATGGCAGCCACCATGGGCTTGGGAATAAAAATCCCTTCAATTTTGGACTGTTGGAAGAACTTGAAGAAGGCCAGAAAGGAGTAGGAGATGGCACAGTTAGCTGGGGTCTAGAAGATGACAAAAACATGACACTTACAAGATGATAATTGGGCCTCCAAGAACAATTTATGAAAACCGAATATACAGCCTTAAAATAGAATGTGGAACTAAGTACCCAGAAGCACCCCCTTTTGTAGGATTTGTAACAAAAATTAATATGAATGGAGTTAATAGTTCTAATAGAATGGTGGACCCAAGAGTCATATAAGTGCTAGCGAAATGGCAGAATTCATGTAGTATCAAAGTTGTCCTGCAGGAGTTTTGGCACCTAATGATGTCTAAAGAAAATATGAAACTCCCTCAGCCACCTGAAAGACAGTGTTACAGCAACTAATTAAAAAGAAAACCACAGGCCCACCCCTCCCCAATTTGATTTAAGCAGTCTTCTTTTTCCACAGTAGTAAATTTTCTAGATATGTCTTGTAGACCTCAAAGTACTGGAAAGGAAGCTCTGTTCAAATGCAGTTTATCTTAAGATAGTGTAAATGATACTAATTTTTTGTCCGTTTGAAATATATAAGTTGTGCTAGAACAAATCATCCTGTCAAGTGTAACCACCATCCACATAGTTGAACTTCTGGGATCAAGAAAGCAATTTTAAATCGATTCCCATTATAACTGGTGGGGCACATCTAACTCAACTGTGAAAAGACACATCACACAATCACCTTGCTGCTGATTACATGGCCTGGGGGCTCTGCCATTTCCCTCTCCCCACACCCCGCCCTTCCCTCCACAATAGCCCTCCAGCTTGGGGTGGCTTGTTAGAGTAGATGTGAAAGTTTCAGGTCACAGCCTGTGGGACTACTGCTGGGTGTGTGTAGGTGTTTCCTTTGCATCCCTGGTTTCTTTAAGTCTTAAATGATGCCCCTCCCCCTTCCAAACCATCATCCTTTCTCCCCTATACTACCACCCTTGGCCAAAGCATAGATTGTAACCCCCTCTGCTCCCCTTTGAAATTGGCCTTTGGTGAGGAATTCAGGGCTTTCCCTATAACTCCCCCCACCACCTTTATATCGAGGGGTGCTGTTTCCTCCTCCCAACTCCCTCCTCTTCAAGTCCCTTCCTTGCACCATCACCATCCAACACATTCCATGTCACTCCCTTGTTTTGGCCAGAATCCATCAGGTAAGGTTAGAAAGAGTCTTTAACCTCCCTCATGTAGTTTTGGAACCACATTCATTTATTCTCCAGAAGACTAGGAAATGAAATTTGGATCCACAGCCCTGCCACTCTGCTGTCTTCGTCAACTGATATGTTTGTTTTTTAAGCTCAGGAAGACCACAGAAGACACTTGTAAGCACATAAGATCCCTCCGAATGAATGTTGTTGTCCCTATCATTGCTTTTGCTTTTACAAATTGAAGTTTTAAACAGATCTCATTTGGTCATCTTTGCAATCCATTTGGGTCTAGTTTGGAATCTTGACAACTGTTACAAAAAGAACCTTGAATTCGGTGCATACTTTGGTTTTGGTGCTGCAGCTTCTCATGGTCCTCAGCATGGATTAAGAAAGAACTCGATATGCACAGCAGAACCCCAAAATTGGCGGGCTTGACTTCCTGGCAAATGGTTGCATTTTCCACTTTTCTGTTCAGGACCGCTAATTGCTGAGATGTGGATACATACCGAAATAAAAGTGATTCATTGTGTTATAAAGAATTTTTTTTTTTGTAATTTAGCATTTGTGTATACCACCTTTCGAAGCAGCAACTATCAAGTCTGAAAAACAATTGATGTTTCCATTAATCTTTTTCTGGGGAAAACCTTAGTTGTAAGGATTTGACATCCTGTAAGTAAAGTTTAACATAACAGTATTCCATAAGCAGCCTTTTTATTGTCAAACCATTACCTGATTTTAATATAATAAAAAATAGTGTGCGTTAAAAAAAAAGAAAGTAATAGCAAGATACCATTGGGAGCATTCAGTTTGTTCAGTTAGTAGAGGAATTGTGACTAGTCTGTGTCCTAAAGTGTGTGTGTGTGTGTGTGTGTGTGTGTGTGTGTGTGTGTGAGAGAGAGAGAGAGAGAGAGAGAGAGAGAGAGAGAGAGAGAGAAAGAAAGAAACTTGTATATTTTTATATGTGCTTATTTATGGATTTGGATCTCTCTGATGGTATGTGTTGGCCTAATTGGTTTTGTTGTATTTTGTATGTTTTGATATGAGTGTTTATCCTTTAAACCTTTGAGTTTATGTACTAGGTATGTTTGTACATATCAGGGCTCTGGAATTCCTTTAAGGCTTTGATAATCTATTGACTCTATTTTATAGGGTAATAAGGTGAACAAAAAGGGGTGCTTGTTCATTCTGAGAAAGTTATAGACTGGAGCGGAATTTGCTCTAATACTTTAGGATGATTCCCTTGATCAATGCCTCCTCCCAATTCCCACCCTCACAGCCCACATGGTACTATGATTGCTCCCATTCTCACTCATACTATTTATTTATTTTTAAATATTTTATTGATTTTTTACAGAGAGGAAGGGAGAACGATAGAGAGTTAGAAACATCAATGAGAGAGAGACATCGATCAGCCGCCTCCTGCAGGTCTTCTACTGGGGATGCGCCCCAAACCAAGGTACATGCCTTTGACCGGAATCGAACTTGGGGCCTTTGGGCCTGCAGGCCAAGGCTCTATCCACTGAGCGAAACCAGTCTTGGCCATACTATTTTTTTCACAAAGTTCCTAATGACAAATGAATGGAACCGTTCCACACCTTTCCTTTGATTGGGTGGCTGATGAAGTGTTAATAGAACAGGAAGTTATGTTTTCTGTCTCTAATCTTCTTAGATTATTGAGGAATTGTAGTTCTGACTACAGTTTTTCTCAGGTTTGCCTGCTTAGGGGTCTGCTTACCATTCTTTTCTAAAATTTCAGGTTGAGGCACAGTGACTGGACTTTTTTACTTCTGGAAAAATGCTTTGCCTCCTCCAAAGAAGGTCCATTCTCTACCTCAAGAGTAGGAGGTGAGAAACAGAAGTAACCAACAATGCTATGAGTGGTTTTAGAAACTCAACTCTACTTCTGTGTTTCAGTGAGAAAACAATGGGATCTTCCTAAGCAAGCCTTAATTCATTGATTCATTAATTCAGCAAATATTTCTGGAACACTTGCAATGCATAGCATCAACTCAGAAGCAGATTTTTCCTTGCAAATATAATTCATTTTGACGTGGGTCTTTTGGAGACAATGGCTTAGATTGACTTGTGGTAGGAATTGCAAACCAGCCCATGGGAGAGGCCAGTGGGCTTCAAGAGCCCAGAGAGAAAGTGAAATCCTTGTCTAGTTCCCTCATTTCCAATGAAGGGGCTGTTTAGAGATCATGGTTTTGCATTTGCTTTCCCCATATTTTCCAAACTGATGAGCTCAACATGATGACTTTTGTGGACTCTAGATTCTTTTCTCTTCTTCCCTTCTTCCCATGCCCCAAAGCCAATTCCTGAAACCCCAAGGAGCTTCTGTGACCTGCAGCTACCTGGGGTCTGAATGCTGTCTTTCACTTCTGCTAATGCAAAGTCAGGGATATTTTCTTCTGAGCCAGCCCCTTCAGAGTCTTAGGAGCGTACACACATGGGAGAGAGGACACCTTGGTTCTGGTGCAGTCCTTGCTGCACAACCAGTAATATGTAATTTTTTTATTCTATCCATTGAGCAGTCAGACATAAACAATCTTTAATGTCTCTACTACTCTGACATCCTATAATTACTTTTTACAAATGATTGTTTCAAAACTTTTTCATGTGTAAACTGCAAATTTCAAAAGCGCTAGAAATAACCATGAATAAGGTTTTCTTTAAGAACTGGAATTCTTGTCATTTCTCTGTAAATGTCAAAAGGAAGCTGACATGTATTAAGTGTGCTATAAGTCAGACCCTCTTTTATATTGTACATTATTTCAAAAATAATTCATAACTTGAAGAAATTGTGGCCATATGAAATGAATGTATATATGAAGTACTGAGTATAATACCTGGAATGAAGTATGTACTCTATCAGTGTGATGGTCTGGTTCATGCTTCAGGTTCTGTCCATCAAAATCATTACTGTTTAAGATAAACAAACAGAATCTCAGAGGGGTTAAATTACTGCCCCAAGTCACCCAAGTTTCCAGATCCAAAGACCGTATGTATCATCTTACATTACACTGCTTCATGAGTGTGAAGTCCACAGTTATTTCCCTTGTTAACCTACTCATTAGCATGTACAGTTTGAAGAGTTTGCTTGAAGACCTTCTACTCTATGGCTCATTTCCTTATTGTGATCCAGGGTGTGTGTTTGGCATGTGACTACCCTGAGTTTTCAGGTGCAGTACAGATTTTCCTATGCAGAATTATAACTGGTCCCACAGAGCTTGAACCCCATCTGGATTTCATTAATATCGTAATTTCATTTTGGGTCAATGATTCCCTAGGATAGTACTTGGGTAACCTTGGTAAGGTTAGGACAGACTTCCATTTCTGTCCTATTGATGCAGGTATAGAAAGATGGCCTTGGAGGGAAGAGCCAAGGGGACCATTTTTGTTTTCTTTATTATTTTTAAAATATATTTTTATTGATTTCATAGAGGAAGGAAGAGGAAGAGAGAGATAGAAACATCAATGTTGAGAGGGAATCATTGATTGGCTACCTCCTGCACATTGGGCTGATCCTGCAACCCAGGCATGTGCCCTTGACTGGATTCAAACCTGGGACTCTACAGTCTGCAGACTGATGCTCTATTAACTGAGCCAAACTAACCAGGGCACAGACAACCTTTAAATAAAAGGCAGTTTTGTTTGCTTAATGTTTAATTAAAAAAAATCCCATCAGCAGATAAGTGGATCAGAAAACTATGGTACATCTACACAATGGAATTCATAAAAAAGAAGAAATTCTTACCATTTGCAGCAACCTGGATGGAACTGGAGAGCCTTATGCTAAGTGAAATAAGCCAGTCAATGAAGGAGAAACACCACATGATCTCACTCATTTGTGGATAATAAAGAACATTATAAACTGATGAACAAAAGGATAGATACAGAGGCAGTAAAGCATCAGACAGACTGTCAAATTACAGCAGGAAGGTTAAAGAGAGGTGGAGTAGATAAGAGATCAACCAAAAGACTTGTATGCATGCATATAAGTATAACCAAAGAACATAAGACACTGGGGGGGTTAGGGTATGCCTGGGAGGGGGGCAATGGGAATATATGTATACATGTAACTCATTAATAAAAACAATAAAAATAAATAAATAAAATAAAAAATATCATATTCTTGACTGGAAGAATCTTGAGGACTGTTATAAGAGTGAAAGATATGAAAGTTCCTACAACTGAGATGAAAATGACTATTGATACTAGGGAAGAAAGAAGGTTGGCTGGGGCTAGGCTAACTAGAGGTATTGGCACTGGCTCATGAATTAGTAAGGTAAAATAATATGTTGCTGAGGTGAATGACAGAAGACTAATCTTGGAGGCAACTTCATGACTTTAAAATAGTCTTATGAGATCCATCAAGTTCATTAATTATATAGTAGCCTTTCCTGTGTTGCTTTTTATTTAGCAGAAGAAGCCATGGAATTCTATATCTGGTGATGGAGATAATTTTGCACAGAATACATCACACTCTGATTTGATACTCATGGTGTGCACAGAACAACAATCTTAGGTGTAGGATGGCATCAGTATATCTTTAGTGTGAGAATAGGCAGTCATAAGAAAATGCTTTTGAACAAAGAAGACAATTAGACTTGATGGTTTCTTGTGATGCCTTCCATCTTTAGGTTACCAGCATGATCGGGCACTTCTCTCTCTGCCTCTCATTTTGCGTTTTGTCTGTGTCTTTCTCTCCCAGACTACCAAGATCAGTCCACACAATAGAGCCTCACTGTTGGGGACTAACCATCTGTACTTCCTAATGGTGTCTAAGATGATTCAAAATACTTTGATTTGCATACAGAGGGAGAATAATAGTATGGAAGCAGCACGGTATTCTGGAAAAAAATAGTAACTTTGAAGCCAAGCAACTTAATTTTGGATCCAAATATTGCAATGTACTAGCTCTCTGATGCTGAGCAAGTATATTTAACTTCCTTGAGATCCAATTTCCTCATCTGTATAATTAGGATAAGTCTGATACCTTTCTCCTTAGGTGTGTTGTAAAGATTTATGGAGATAATTTATGGAAAGAATTTAGCTCAGCAGCTGGCACAGAGTATGTGCTGAAGATATATTTGTTGAATGAATAAATAAATAGATGTTGGTATATTTCTTTCTTCTCTTCCCTATGTTGAAATGCTATTAAAAAGGTTTTTCCTATTCTTTAATTAAGTGGCAAGTTTATGGACGTATAATTCAGTAAACTTAAGGTCTGAATTCTTAACTCAACCATCTACTAGCTGTATGACCTTAGTGGTTTAAAATTTGTCTGATCCTTAGTATCCTTATTCAGAAAACCTGAATAGCAAGGCCAAGTATGCACGACTGCTATGAAGAGTAAAGGAAATAATGTATGTGATAGCACACAGCACACGACCTGGAACATGGTACGTGATCTATAACACTAGTCTCTTTCTCTAGCTATTCTTGGCATTTTCACATATGTGGGCTCATTTAATCCTTATTTAAGCCATATGAGGTATGTATTATAATCATAATTAGATAATGTATGTGGAGGCACTAAAAGCAATATGGTGCAGGTGGTCAATAAATGTTTGTTTCTTTCCCCTCCTTTTCCTTAATTGAGCCAATTATTA